>PYAF01000762.1:48190-78733 GCA_007407185.1 Glycine tomentella
AGGGGGGATTGGAAAACATGGAAAGGGTAGCAAGCCCCACGGTGCACATGAGGTGCAGTGCTATGAAAGTGGCCTCTTTTAAAGTTCAACGCTCGATGCTGGCAACAAGGTGTAGTGTCATGTCTCTCAACTATCATCATCATCATCATGCTTTTCCCCACCTAATATCCACAACCACTCAGGTTGCAAAGTTAGGGAAAAATCAAATGAAATGAATTAAATTTCCAAGTAAGAGACAAACTACAATTCCAAAAAACTGCGTACTCTTTGTTCCCTATTCACTGCAAAGTGAAGCAATGCAAAGCCAGCAAGCACGCTCAGTAGTGGTGATGAGATGAGAGGACTTGAAAGCTCAACTGGCTGATGGCAACAGTGAGAGGGGTCCACACCCCAAAAATGGAAACTGGCATTAATGTCCCTTTCCACACCCATGAAAGCTTTCTCCAACTAGAAACCCTAAACTACCCCACCCTAAAAGCCTAAGGGGATAATAACTTATTGGTGGTGTTGTGTGGAATATATCATTGGACCCCACATGTGTAGAAAAATTATTAATGTCATGTGACTTCAATTCTCACTTTGTTTCATTCATTTCACCCCCTTTTATCTTTTTCAATTCTCTTCCTATTCTCACACCCTTTGTGGTAAATCCTTCTTCTTGGAGCTTGTTGGTTTATGGTGTTCCAGTGGATTGGAAATGATAATGTTTATGAAATATGGTCATGCCAATTTTGAAAGGCACAGAAAATGTGTCCAACCATGTGACACCCTATAAAGAAGTAATGTATTGAACTAGGACTAAGTGACTTACCTTGTTGGAGGCTACAAATCCATGTTAATAATTGGAAGAGAATGTAGTCTGTAAAATTTGGCCCTCAAATTTACATATATGGTAAAAAAAGGAAAAGGAAACAGAAAAAGAATAGCAATAGTGATCCTTATGTTATAAACTATATAAAACACCCAACCTGGTTACAATGCAATAAACTACTACATGAGACCATCGATGTATCTGAAAATTTTGAGATAAACTACAATAGCAATAGTTTCACTGAATTATTTTATGTCAAACTTGCTCAATGAAACCGTCGTTAAATAATCTGATGTCTTAATCGTTTCGAAAAAAAAAATAAAATTGCAGCATATAGACTTTGTATACTTATTTTTGACTGCGGACTTTATCGACTTATAAATAATCGGTGTGTAAGTTTAAAGTTTTTGAAGATTTAAAAAATTAAAATTGACAATTACTCAAGGAATGTTGGGATTTTTTCATGAAACTAAATATTTCAACTTAAAAAAATGACTTATTTTTTTTTAAAACTTCTTTCAATAAATTTATTAGCCAGGGAAATTTATTAAAATAAGTTCTTTTAAGCTTATTTTAATAAGTTTAATAATAGGATTTATAATATAAACTCTCATATAGTAAGAATTTATGAGTAAGCATTTATTTGTGCTTCCTCAAATGCATTCTTACTGCATATAATTTTTAATTATTTTTACCATTAACTTTCAAAACAAACACATAATATATATATATATATATATATATATATATATAAATGTATATTACAGGTAAAGTAATTATTAAAAAAATAAAAAAGAAGTCGATCAGCGAGTAAAAGTTAATCATACCTTCTTTTTTTATTTATTGACGCAACAGTTAATCGTACCTATCTCATATTCAAATAATGAAAAATTCGTTCATAATGAGTTGAAAGTTTTGACTAACATCACGGGAAATTGGTGGTCAAGAATCTTACAAAAGGCTGCAAGATGGCTACAAATGGGTGCAGTACATTGTGATCGTCCAAAGCAAAAGCTAAAACTATTGATGCTTGGATTATGATTTGGTTTTAAATATGTAGCCCTTTGTATGTTTTTCAGAGGTTCTTATGGCCTGGGACATGCACTTGTTAATTAAGTTCCTAATACAATGTTGAAAATTTGAGGGTTCTTAACCTTTTATGGAAAACTCAAATATGAACACAATCTCTAGAATCTAAAAATTGCTGGTTCACTTTATGTGATAAGATTGCCCTATTCGTCAATAGTTAAGTGACCTTTTTAGGAAAAATGGAAGATGTGTCCTATAAAAATTTTAAGCTAACGGGGAGGAAATTTTCAATTATTTGTTTCTAATTCATTCAAGTTGAATATGTTGCTCCCCAAATCAAGACTTAACTTGCAATTCTCGTTTTTTTCTTTCCAATTACCCAATAACCAAAAAAGCATTTTCATCTAAGAAATACATTCAATTTTGTGCTTTTTGTTAAATGATTTTCTCAATTACAATATATATTTTCGGCAGGTGATACAAAACAAATACACACATTAAAAAAATCATAATTATATAAATTTATTTAAAGAAAAACTAAAAATATTTGAGTACTATTTAGTAAGTTAAAAGTATTAATGTGAGAAAAAATAATTCTAACAAGTTGTACAATTACCTTTTAAAGCTTAGATAAATTACCCTGATCAAGTTACTATAAAGATCGAAAAGGTTATTTATTAGTAGTTATTGTAAAACAATTATCGATTTCTTAAATTGAATGATTTTGCTTGGTAAAATTCTTAATGGTAGCCTATTACTTATTAGGTGATTAAGACCCAATCCAATTCGAACATTGTTCTTTTGATTGAGTTAACTAGGTTAGCTAATTAATTCTGCATAATAAACACCACTCAAACATCATGCTAAAATACTTATCAAGTTTTCAAACCTCCTTGTAATAATTGTTTCTTCATAGTATTTTTTTTTGGGAAAATGTGTTCTAGTTCTACGTTCTTAATATCTATCAAGATTCTTATACTTTTATATTGATAAATTTTGTTCTCAAACTAAAAAAAATGTAAAATTAATCATTTTAAAATCTAAAAAACACATGATAAATTCTTAGAGAATAATTATTCACGCATTTTTTAAAGTTTGACAGCCAATTTTATGGATACAAAAGTATGGAGACTTTTGACCACATTTGACAGAAATTATAAAAACTAAAAATATATTTTATTTTCAAATTTTGATAAATTTCTCTTATTTTTATTTAGAAAAAGTAAATGTAAAATTAGGTGTCCTTATTATAATTAAAGGTTTATACAATGTCGGCTAAAAATATATGAAATTAAAGTTATAAAAAGAAACATCTATATAAGAGAACATTTCAAACCTATCAGGCATCAATCCCATAAATGCTGAATCCTATTTGCAGTAGACTTTATTTTATAACCCCTAAATGTTTAACTAACAGAGATGCAGACACTGAGACAATAAGGAGGGACGATTGTGAACTTTCGGCGTCCATGTATATCAGATATTAACTATGAGGCAGGCAAAGGAACTCAAAGATAGTATATAGAAAACATAAAATCCCTTATACACAAGAAACAAGAATATAAAAACCTTCTTTCGCGATAATGATTTTATTTGACTTAACAAGATTGTCTCCAATAAAAAATATACATGTAATTTATACAAAAAAATAAAAAAAAAAAACCTTTCTAAAAGTCATAAGTTCTTAATTATTACAATTTAAATTCGTAAACCGGGTACGATTATGGCATGGAACCATAAGCCTGAGTCAATGCTTAAAAAATAAAAACAGACAATCTTAAACTCTTTGGAATATGCCTTTGAGTTTGACACATGCTATAGCAGGCTAGCAGCATCACTTGTTAGCTGCCTTTGGTGGTCTTTCCATTAGGTTTGCTACGAAATTGTAATTAAGCATATTAATCTCCCTTTAATTTTTTCTTTTCTGAAGGGGGTGGGCAAGGAACACTCCAGACCCAAGAGCTTAATCCCCCTTTATATACGAGTGTTAAAAAACCTAGTATTTTAATCTGTGCGCACAATAAATATTTATTTGTATAAATTTATACTAAATAAATAAATATATAATTTATATTATAATTAAATTTTGCAATAAATATTTTTTTGAACATATAAATTATATTTTAAATATATGATAAATAATTTATAGATTTAAGTACGTTATCTTGTAAATAAGTCTAGTCTCCATTAATAAATTACATATTTCATTTTAATTTATCTTTAAAATTATTTAAATGCTATATTGTTATAATTTTATTTTTTTTAATTGACATGCACTATATTTTTTTATCAATTTATTATATTTTTAAATAATTTATTTCAATATTATTTTTAATTTAATTTTTAAATTTTACTTTGACACTTGCTACTATATATATGTGTAATACAAAGTTTTTCAAACGGAGTGTTTTCACACCGCTTGTCTTTACATGGTAATGATGCTATATTATTGGCACACCATTATCACTTCGAGACTATGCATTGGTTTTCTGCATATACATATATATATGGTTAGTGATTTGCCCAAGAAGATTATGTGTACATTTTCCCAACCGAAGATGTAGGGCTACTTAATTTTCCGTCTTCCCATTTGTTGTCACTTTTCATCATCTTTTATGTGCATTGTTCAAAATGAATGCCCCTTCGTACCCAAATGTACTATTTCTTCATATCCGAGGTGAAAGGAACAAACACTAACAAGTAACAGCTATAATACCAATTAATGGATGGAAATTCACATTTACCAAATTCGTTACATTTTGAGGGTGTGATATAGCTATAGTAGTGTACCCATTAGGTGAATATTAAGGGGTCAGATGTGCACGACAACAAGGTTATTCTAAAGGATAGGGGCAGAAGGAAGTGGTCTTAAATTGATAGGGTTCATTGCACATGAGATTCCTGAAAATCCACTCACACACACATATGATACTTATTATGAATGCAAAGGTGTTGTCAGTTCGCGAATATAGGGTTATGTGTACGTATGAGTAGCGGTCTATAGTGATGCTTTTCAAGCCAATTGAACATCTTTCAAATTGCTTTCAATGCCTTGATGTAAGGGTTTGGTGGGGTACTTGAAGTGATTAATTAACATCAACGATGCCAACAAATTTTCTTGTCAATGTCTGAAAGAGACCTCATGGTTACTCTCGTATGACACGTTTAATTTGTTTGATCTATGTTGACGTTGAGTAACATTATTTCAGTTGCAATTTTAGCCGAAATCTAGAAGTTGTAATTTCCGGGAGGGTCGTCATATATATGCTTTATGACTAGAAATTTGATTTTGCTAGCTATTATGCTAGAAACAGTTTCATTTGTACACATATCTACGAGTTTTTCTATTTTTGTTGTTGAAGTTTAGGATGTGTTTTAGCTTTTGGGCTTACCATTATGCCGTTTTTTTTCTTTTTATATTAATATATATTGTCGAACATTTTAAATGACTCTCGAAATATTTCATCTAAGGGCAGAGTCATCCCTTAAAAAAAGAAATCTAAGACAAAAATATTAATCAGTATTTTATTTTAATGGATCGAAAAATTCTTGTTTGTTATTAGTGTATCACATTCAACTATAATTTTGGTCTAAGTCTCGAGATATATATTAAAAAAGTAACATCAGACTATGATCAATCAGAGTATATATATTGTGAGGTGACCACATTTCAAATAATGTTGTAATCTATTGATTATCTAGTGACCACTATATATTGGTCTATGGTAGATGGTCAAGTCCGTGTATCCTAAAGTGGAGAAGACAAACTTTTGGAACATGAAATTTGGGTTCAATTTTAGCTTAATCAATTTACTGAGAGGAACGTGCACAAAATTCCCGGTAATAGAATTTGTGTTCTAGCTAGAACATGTAGAATGGCATCGATCAACATCATGTCTCTTTATCATATGGATAAAGTACAAAGTCTTTGTCTTCCTTAACTTTTTCAAAATCTGTTACTAATATTTTCTCCCAAAAAAGTTTTAATTTATCTAATTGATTACACCAACAATATCAAACCGACATTTTAAACAAAATTGACAAACTAACATTTATCAATAAAAAAACATTAAACTCAAGATCACACTGTCATAAGAAAAAAAAAGTTTAATCTCTTTCATTAGAAGACCTTCATGAAGAACTTGATGGCTCATATTAATTAGTTATTTCTCATAATATTTGAGAAACAACATAGTAGTAATTAAGCTATAATTAAATACATCAACAGGAATATATACCTAATAATCATTTAATTGATAATTGACTCATAGCAGAGTAGAATCATCCCAAGCAAAGCAATATTTAATGATGACAGTAACGTGATTTCAAAGTTATACCCTTTATGCTCTCTTTCTTTTTTTTCTCTTCAAAATACAAAACTGATATACACTTTATGGGGAGTAAGTTACATATGGGCATAAAATAATTAATTAAAACCTCAACAATTTTGTGTTGTTGGTGAATTTTAATTTATTATAAGATGGTGTAAAAACCTTAAGGACGACTATCTTATCTCCCTGATATAACTGTACCAAGTTATTGGTCAACCTGCAAAGGGTTTCATGATGATATCACAATGGTAACCAGTTTTGGGGTAAACAGAGTTAGCAGCAAGTGGTTAGTGCATTTCCACAAATACTGCTATGAGTTGTAAAGTGTAAGAAGCCTTCACATGGGGCGCGTGTAAGGCACTGGCGCGTTAGAGTAGAACTTTCCTTTCACTTGCCCTAAACTGCAGCAGAAAATTAAGACTATGCAGCAAGAGAGAAGGTATAGGGAAGGGACCATATATATTTACTAAAATTAAATTGGGAAAAGAGAATGAGATAGAAATAAGAATAACTGGGGTTTCCATTTTTTTGTAAAAGAAGATCAAGTGTGTCCCTTTTCTGTGTTCATTGTCTATTTCTATATAGCACACTAACTTCCACTTCTCTGAAACACACAACACACACCATTATCTCATCACAACAACTACTACTAGCTACTTACTACTACTTTCCCTAGCTTCTCTTTCTTCTTTTTTTTTCTTTTTTTTTTCTCTCTCTCTCTCTCTCCCCCCTTTTGCTCTAAACTTCACTCTCTCTTCTATATGAAGGGTTGATCACAGAACCTCAATATATTGCTAATAATAATTGATAAAGTTTGAGTTATTTTTTCGAGACACAGAAAAAGAGAGAGAGAGAGAGAGAGATGGGTAGAGGGAGAGTTGAGCTGAAGAGGATAGAGAACAAAATCAATCGCCAAGTAACTTTCTCAAAAAGAAGGAACGGTTTGCTCAAGAAAGCCTATGAGCTCTCAGTTCTCTGTGATGCTGAGGTTGCCCTCATCATTTTCTCAAGCCGTGGCAAGCTCTATGAATTTGGAAGTGCTGGGTATTATCTCTCTCTCTCTCTCTATCTATCTATGAACTGCAAAAATCTTAGCCTACCCTTATTGCAGTTATTTAATTTGTGCACTTATTTTTGTGTCTGTTTTTTTTTTTTTTTTTTTTTTTTTTTTTTTTTTTTTTTTTTTTTTTTTTTTTTTTTTTTTTAAGTTTTTGCGTACATTTTTGTGAGGTGCAAATCCCAATAGGTATTGAAATTTTAGATTTTTTTTCTCTGAGTGTGTGTGTGGTGGTGCTGAGATAGATAGATACCTTCTTCTCTTCTCTGAGCAAACACACTTTCTTCTTTGCATCAGCTTCTTTCACCAAAATGGTCACTGGTTTCTGCTTCTGGTTTCCTTTACTTTGCCACGACTGAATTTGATGTTTTTAAGATTCAACCTACACACATCTTTCATCACTCACTTTCCACCCTTTATTTTATTTTTTTAATCAATTTTCTTTTGTCCCTTGTGTTCTTCTTCTTTCTATCAGTCACCGTTCTTTGTTTAGCTTCTTTCTCTAACACATGCACCTGACACCTTCCTACCCTCTTCTCTCTCTCTCTCTCTCTCTCTCTCTCTCTCTCTCATAGGTTCTCCTTTTCTGGATCAGTGGATCTTGTGCCCTCTATGATATATTCTTCTTTTTTATTATTATTACTTTGCAATTATGGGGTTCTATATGAGCTTTCATGGCAAGGCTTATTAGAGAGGAAAAAATATCACGAGGTTTTGCTTCATCCCAATCACAGATCGACATGTTTCATCGTCCTTCCACCTGATATCTCTCTATTGTGAGTTAAAGGTTTCAGCTTTGCGCACTGATCTAGCTACTGATGGAACAGTACATATCTATTTTCCTTCTTTCTCACAAGGAACGGAAGAAACAAGAAAAAAACTGAAAAGGAACAAAGCAATCATATGTACCCAGTTTTGTAACATAGTGTAATTAAAATGGACATGGTGGTGGTGCGGTAAAGTCCAAGGCTGTTGGTAAGTGATAACTCTCTTGTACCGTTGTGCAAGATCTAGGGCTTTCACAACATCTTTCTCTATATGGGAACAATAAAATATATATTTTTATTTATTTATTATGGCTTCAAAGCCTTGAACTTTTTAACGCTCAAGAATCTGGTTCTTAACCTTTGTCCTTTGATCTTTCGGTTCTATCATTGTATCTTCTCAGAGATTGCTCTATCTTATGTTATGTGTCCCAAAAACAATTGCCGTGTCTTTGTTTCTTGAGGGGATTGATCATCATATATATATGGGGTGTTTTGCTCAATTTGGACTTCGCAATCACAGATAGGTGCTGCTTCTCTTGTTGTCTTTTACTCTTAGGTATTTTTAGATGATCAATTGATTCTCTCTCTCTCTTTCTTTTTCTCTCTTCCAGGGAATGAACCTCCTTAAATAATTAACCTGTAATGTTGAGTGCATTTTTTTTCATGTTTATGAAGGAATGATGGCTTATCCAGCACTGCAGTTAGTTTAATTAGGTTTATATTTTCATCTTGCATGATGATAAATGATTATGTTTTACCAATTGGTCATTTTTTTTTATAAAAAAATTGAATAGTTTTTTTTCTTCCTTTGCTTGCTAGCCCTAAGAGGTATTGTTTGAGTCTGGTCAAGCCACGACTTGTTGAAAATATGAAAAAGGGAAAAAAAAATAAAAAACTAAATACGTTTCTGTATATCTTGTTTTTAGATTTAACCTAAAATTACAATTACAATTTCTGACATACTAACATAATATTGTGAATATGAGGACATCTGTGGCAAAAATTTCGCATGTCCGGCTGAAATGTTTGAGTTTATATGGTGATAGTTAGGGATTGAGAAAGAGAAATAGTCCTTTTTAATTCATTTTTGCTGTTTTTTGGATTGTGTGTTTCCTTCCCTATTATTCCAGCTTTTAATATTCTGAAAACAATTATTTACGTGTTCTTGCATATGTCCGTGTAAGAAAATCCCTCGGAAATGATGCTCACGTTCAGATTTTTCGTTTTTGGTCAGCTTAACTTGGTTGTTTACCTCTACCTTTGTCTTGAATAGAAAATAGCGTAATGATATATGCATTCTTTTTTCTTTTTTTTGCAAAGAGAAACCCTTTTTGAATCTACTAGGAGAGTCATTAATTTTAAATTTTGTAGATATCTCATTTCGTAATCTTAATCATATTTGTCATGGAAATAGATTTATTCCAGGTATTATACGTAAAATTGTTCATGCTTTGTGGAAAGGATACTATACTGGTACAGTGGCACTTGATTTGAAACACTTGCCATAATTTCTCCATTTTTTTTTTCAAAATACAAGAATTGGTCTTCTTCATTCGTTACAAATTAATCTATACATTATATATATGTTCATAATACACCAAATGAAAGAAAAATGATTTTGAAAAGCAACTTAGTTAAATTTCGTAACATATTTGATAAAAAATAATTTATTCGTGGATATTGGCTTTGTATGGATATTTGGTTTGATATATAACATGTCTGCAGGCTATGAGCATATTTGGGTAATTTGTCTGCAATCAATTTTGATACCATGTATAATTAGCCACTTCTATGAAATAGTAAGGTTTAATGCTTTTTTATTTTCGATCAAATTTTGTTTATGTCACATAAAATTGATCGAATATATAAGAATAAGTTGTTTAAATAGTTTTGTGTGAAATAACCAAAAAATAAAATAGTTGTCTTTTGTGTACATATACATTTTTTAATGAGGAAAAATAATTAATCGGTAAATTACATTATAAACTAATTTACATAATAAGTTTCAAAAAGCATTAAAAAATGTTTTCCAAACATCAATTTTATTAGCCTCAAAATTATTTTGTGGGTCATAATATGTTCTGCGTATTAAACTTTATAATTTAGAATTTGGACTTTATAATCCAGGTATATATCTTCTGTATTAAACTTTAATTGCTAACCAGTTCACCTGTTGGAATCCTTCAAATTTAAACCTAAACATATGAAAAAATTGAAGTTCTTAACTTCGAATGCTAAAATAACAATTGAATTTCAAAACACGTGTAGTTTTGTTTAAATATAATTTTCAATGATTCATAATTTTTCACCATTTTAATGTCCTATGTAAAACATCAAGTGTCAACGTTTACACAACTACATAATTTGCTTTGTACTAATATTGACCAATTAGTTTCCCTTAATTTGCAGGACTACCAAAACTATTGAGCGATACCAACGTAGCTCTTTTACTCCTCAAGACGAACACGTTGAATGTGAAACTCAGGCACGCATGTGTTCACTAACTCAAGTTCAATTAAACAGTTTTGCCTTGCGTCTTCTAAAACTATTTGTCTGCTACTCGTGCTTTCTAAATTTTTAAAATTCCTACATGAGATTTTTTTAACAGCTACGTGGTATAATTTGATCTATGATACTTTAAAACAAAAATAACAAGGGTGACAAAGGACAATAATCAATATTAATTGGTACAAAACTTTTTTTTTCCAGCAAGCTTGTGAAATTAATTAGCCTAGTATATTAAACAAGGGTTTGTTGTTGTTGTTATTGCAATGTTGCATGCTTGTAAAATTAAGCACACTTCTTTCTTCCATCCATTAGTAGTGAATTATTTTTCTTAGAAAGAATTAATGCAAAAGATAGCCCTGTCTGCAACAATATAGTATATATTAATCTAAGTCTTAATGATATGATACATCTCTATATATAACAGCATACAATTAATTCGATCTTGTTAGTGAATATTTTTGAATATTTTGTTTTGGCAATCAGAGCTGGTACCAAGAGGTGTCAAAGCTAAAGGCAAAGTATGAGTCTCTTCAAAGGACCCAGAGGTAATCACTTATGCCTCTTCTAAAGTATAGACTTGTTTTAATATATATCTAATATCTAATACCTTATGATGAATATATTATCATGTTTTCAGCAGTCACATGCATATGTATCTTAATCACAAACAAAAGGAGTTAATTAATATAGTAACAAAGGTTAGAAAATCACAACCACCCATGTAAAAATTAATTAACTTTCCAATATATTGTTGTTTTAGGCATTTACTTGGGGAAGATCTTGGACCATTGAGCATAAAGGAGCTGCAGAATCTTGAGAAACAGCTTGAAGGGGCTTTAGCACAAGCAAGGCAAAGGAAGGTGCGAACACATATTTGTAGAATTTCTCTTTATTGCTCTATGGATTCTTGATGGTACTATACCTTAATTAGGTTGGAAAGCATGTGCCTATATACAAGAACTGACATCAATCTTTCCAGTAGTTTAACTAGACTAGGCATCATACTGTTTGTGATCATATATATGTATAGGTGTATGTGTACGTATAATCACTGTTTCCATATGAATAAGGCTGAGGTAAGGGGAAAAAAAGGAGATAGAGGAAGGAGTTTACTTGCCAAAAGATATGTATGGTTAGCTAGTTTTTTTATTTTTCGTGTCAAAGCCCTAATTTGTACTTCTACAATGAGTTAATGTCAAAACATTCAAGGGAAGTAAATTAAATTTATGAAAATTAAACAAACCATATACTTCCTTCAAAGTATTTATCTCATTTTTTTTTACTAAAATCCCAACTTCAAGGTATATAGAGGAAATCTTGATACAGGTTACAAACATCTTGTACAGGTTACAAAAATGTGTAAATCCTTTCTTTTTACATAATATATATGGTTTTGCCTTTCAAAAAAGGGAGGAAATCTTAATATTGATGAATGTAACCATTAATGAATGTAAAAATTCAAGGTAAAATTTATTTATTTATATAATTTCAATCTCTTCAAAATAAAAGATGCATTTCTTAACCGTGCAACAAACATGTCAATATCTAGATAATGTCTAATATTCAGTTAAATATACTTTGATTTAGATGTGTGCCAAATTAAACAACCAATTTTGAGACTTTAGAGACAGATATCATTAACTAAATGGGAAGCAATCTTGGTAATGGCCAAGTTTTTAAACAAGTTTAATTTGTTTGAAGCTTTAAATGAAAATCTCAACAAAGGTTTTTGTGTATTTCATACGACGAACTAGTTTTTTTACACACTATAAGTTGTACTGCCAGCTGAGACACTAGAAAAAAAGAATTTTGGATGACATTACTTAAATTTCATTTCAATTGCAGACACAAATCATGATTGAACAAATGGAAGAGCTTCGCAGAAGGGTGAGAAATGATACTTGCACACTTATTTTGGCCTTATAATTTTACTTTTGTCTATACTCTATGGTCAAATTAACTTTTTAACAAGTCAATTACTGTCCAAGTATGTTTTTGAAAGACAAATTGAAATCTTAATATACATTATGGATTGGTGTTCGTTAATTTACTCAATTTTGATATTTTTCAACCATCTTGCAGGAGCGCCATCTTGGAGACATGAATAAGCAACTTAGACTCAAGGTTTTACAATGTAGCACCTAACAATTTAAGCGTAGATCGATGTGCACCATTTTAGTGCAGGATAATGTCTTGTCATATTTTTTTATCAATTAATTAACACATATATTCTAATTTCTTTATCAATTGAATTTCCCTTTTCAGCTTGAAGCAGAGGGATTTAATCTTAAAGCTATGGAAAGCTTGTTGAGCTCTACTTCAGCTGCTGGAAATAGTGGCTTTCACTTTCAGCAGCCTCCTCAAACCAATCCTATGGATTACCAGCAGGCAGAACCCTTTTTGCAAATAGGGTAATTAATGATAATTTCTTCTAAGCATATGATAGTTACAGAAAAAGTTAAATAGACAAACATACTATGGTCTCTAGTGTTCATAATTTTGTTAGCAAAGGTAATGTGAAATAAAATTAACATTTCAAGAACAGGCGTGCTTATTTGTCCAACAACTAACTTGGTCACACTTCAAACCATTAAACAAACTTATGCAAATTAAAACCTAGATTAAATGAAATATGAACATGTATACCAGTTTATATTAATATATACATATACATTGATTTCCCGATAATTTTGGGAACAACTTTATGCCATGTAAAGTTTCAAACTTGTGTAGGTGGTATCCCAAAACAAAAATGCAAATCATAGGCTTTTCCATGATCAAAAATTCTAATTTAACCTCCTACTTTGAACAGGTACCATCAATATGTTCAAGCTGAGGCTTCTAATGTTCCAAAGAGCATGGCTAGTGAGACTAATTTCATGCAGGGATGGATCCTTTGATCAATCTTATTGAATTAAGTATATGAGGATTTAACTTATTGTTTATATGCTTTTTAGATTTGTGTTTTGGCTGTTGTTAAATGTAACTTTGTGACCAGAAAAGTTGCAGACTTGTTTAGCACTTTCTGTAATTGGACACAAGTACATAATGGTTTTACTATATGTTAAAGCAATGCTATTGTTTTTAACTTTGATGCTTGAACCTATATGTGTATATGCGTGTATCTCTTCCTTACGTCCCCATGAAAAGAATTCTCTATATATGGGAAAAAGTGGAAAAATCAAATAGAAAAAGACAAAAGAAAAATGAGAGACAAAGCAAGAGAACGAGTTGCTTGCTAATATATAGAGTTTCATAAATTCTTTGTTATTTGGATGTTTGAAATCTTTTTAACATTCTCAAAATTTGAATGAAAAACACATTTAATAAAAAAAAGTAGGATTTTGAAGATTATGTATGAGGATGATTCCTTTTCTATGCAGCGTGTTTTATTAAATTACTAGTAACTTTAAAACAAGAAAATTTTACTTAAAACCTTTCTTTACCTTTTATTATATTTATTTTCATGTCTTTTAGTTTAGCTATTCTATATCCTAATGTTTCCTAAGTACTGCAAGTGCATGTACAAAAGCGGGAGACCTTTTTTTTTTATTCCCAAGAATAAAAAACACGATAAAGAATCTACAACAACTCACATTTTTACTCATTCAACTGAGTTAGACCCCCTAAACAAAAACAAGAGACTATTATAATTAATCTAACTATTTTTTTTTGGATGATCTTAAGTTTTCATTTTTTTATAAAATTTAATTTGAAAACATAACATGATTAAAAGGGTATTTAAAAAAAATGTTTTCTATTTCTTAGCACTCTCTCTCACTTGCCTCTTGGCAAAATTAAATATTTCATCCATTGATTTCCCCCTTTATTTTTGTCACCACATGCAATGTAACTCTCACTCTTGTGCAATTCCAGCAATAGTTCTCCATCCACACTACTTAATTACCCCAACGTCTCTCTCTTTCTCTCTATTTTTTTTATTAAGTGGAAAAGGAACAAAAGACTCACCCAAGACTATCATCCTTCAAGAGGAGAAAGTCTAGGGGAGGAGAAGGAGAATCCCAAATACAAAGAGGCCATAACTATTGGATATTAGAGTAACAAAATAATATCACTTACAACTAAAATAATAGATGAGAAAATTGGAATAGAAACAATATTTTAACGTAAAAAATCCTCAACAAATAAGAAAAAATATGGACAAGAACACAAATAATTTCACTAAGTGAAAGAAAAATTACAACTTCTCTCTAAATATAAGGAGCGAACAATTACACATTCTCTCTTATAATAAGAGAATACACCTCACAAATTACTCAAGGTACTCTCTCTTAAATTGGGATGCTACGTGTTATGATGGGATGATCAAATGAGCAAAGTGCCTTGCTATTTATAGTCAAAGTTTTGAGCATTAAATGCAAAGGCAAAATTTTTCTACCCTTCCAACTAAGTTTGTCAGCCTAGCTATGTAGTGGAAAGAAAATTTCATCCACCCTTTTTTGACTTATGCTGCAAAAGATGGCTTTACTATTTGGTGCCTTCACAATCTCCCACTTAAAGCTTCTTTTGTGTGCTTTCAAAAATATCTCTTTATCTTGCCAATTCCTTGTTGCTTACGTTTCTGGTAGGAAAAATGAGGATTAACACCATACAAACTTGTTTGCACTGATCAGCTTGGTCATGACATCTACTAGATTATCTTTAGTGTGAATCTTCTGCATTTCCACTCTTCCTTCCTCTAATACTTCTCTGACAAAGTGCTATTGAATACCTATGTGCTTTGTCCTAGAATGAAAGGTTGGATTTCTTGCAATATGCAAGGCATTTTGATTGTCACAATACACAATAATCTTCTGTTGCCTGTGCCCAAGTTCTTCCAATAACCTTGGAATCCAAATAACTTCCTTGCAAGCTTCGATAGCTGCCATGTACTCAGCTTTTGTAGTAGACAAAGCTACCTCAATCTATAACTTGGATAACCAACTCACTGTCCCTTAGTGTAAACACATAGTCACTAGTAGATTCTCTTTTATCAAGATCACTTGCAAAATCTGAATCAACATAGCCCCCGACATTAAATTTTGATCCTTCAAAATATAATGCAACACCTGAGGTTCCTTTGATGTATCTAAGGATCGTCTTCGCAACACTCCAGTGCTCTCTACCAGGATCTACCATGAACCGACTAATCACTCCCACTACTTGTCCAATGTCTGGTATAGAACAAATCTGGCATACATAAGGCTTCCCACCATTGATGCATACGGTACTCGAGACATTTCCATTCTCTCCGCTTCATTGATAGGACTTATACTTGAGGATGACTTATAATTGACAGGAAGTGGGATAGAAATTGGCTTATAGTCTTGCATGTTGAAGCACCACAAACTCAAGCAGTGTTTCTGTAGCTATTTTTCTATCTTGTGATTGTTCCTTTTAGAAATAATCTATTTAGGGTCTTCAAACTACAATTAACATCATGATTCAATTTTAGTGACAATTTAATAAAAACTATTAGAAGAAAAAAAATAGCTTAGGAAGTAGTGGCTAGGCTATACCTTATGAGAGTCATCTTGAGCATCAATGACATCAAAATAGTTGTGAACCAGAGGAAGTTCTTTAAAGCATTTTGTAATTGGAACATGACCTACACAAAGTGCATACACAACACTAGAAATGAACAAAACCATTCGCTCATTCCATGTTGAATAATTCTGCATAATTGGGGAAACTTAGGCAAACTATGCGTCTATGCTTACCACATCCACCCATCCAAGGAATCAGTAAAACTTACTCGACTAGCATGAACTAAATCTAATATTTCACTCAAACCATCATCCCCACCCAAAAAAAATGCACTAACTCTTCAATAACACCAAGTCCATGAGTGGAATTAGCACAACTCTTTAAAAAAAATCTCAAATTCTAACTATGTATAGATAGAAATATACTATTGAAATGACAAATCCCACTAAAATTGATTCTCCAGCATAAATTAATAATAGACAACATCGATGAACACTTTATAATAATAGCTTAATTATGGAAAAAAAAAAAACTTCAATACTAACACTTTTATGGTAATGCAGGTTCTCATGTTTCCAAATCTCATTGAATCTGGTTTGATATATTCTTTGCTCATCATCAAGGTTTTAAAAAAATGTCCCCGATCATATCACATTCGTAATTGTGACCGCATCGTTGCATTGGTTCATCGTCTTTCCCAATATTAATAACGCAACAAAACTAAAATCATGGAGCTGGTTGCAGTTTAATAACTTGACGAGAAGATTAAAAGTTTATGCGAAATGAAATCATCATACAAGATACATAAGTAATCACGAACTCCCATTAGAAGCAAAAAAAAGCTACATATTACCAAAAGGATGAGATCTTTTAGCAAACTCATTTATGAAAGGAATGTTGGTCAATTTGTTGATGATAGATCTAGGAAGACATATGTGAGACCATTATCTTGCATGCTATTTTATTTTTTAAAATGTTTGTTATATTTATGAAATAATGAATGTTAATGATTGACATGAAGATTTTGAGGCTAGACTATTTCAAGCTAGGTCTGATGTTGCATCAAGTGTTGGTGAATCGCAAATCACTCCTTTAGACCCTGTTGAAGAACACAAACTTAGGACTTGATGTTGGGTTGCAGCTGTGGGACCAAAGCATATGGGACGCCTTTACGGTACTGGAGATCTTGTCCATAGTTATAAATGTGGAGATGACAGCTTCATGCGGCATATGCAAGGATCTTGCAGTCGTAGTCAAGATTCAACGAAGATTAATAGACTAAGGGAAGAGCTTCGTCAATCAAAGGAGTAGATGATATTTCAGTCGGTTGTATTTCAATTCCTACCTCCTGAAGCACGAAACATTATTCATCAACGTCAACAACCTGACCAACAACAACAAGACAATGACCAATCAGATGATAAGCAACAACAAGACGATGACCAATTAAATGACCAATAGAAACAAGACAATGACCAACTAGATGATCAGCATAAACACTCTACCAATGGATATTTTGATTATTGACTTAACAACACTTGTTACTATTGACATATTAGACATTGTGCTTCTATTTTAGATATATTGTGAATTTAAGTGAATATGTTTTACCATGTTTTTTAGATTTATGAATTTGAGTATTTCACTAATTACATGTATGTGTTAATTTAAATGTTGACGTTAAATAATATTAATGAAAAAATATATATTCCTAAACTACCAATGTTAAATAATAAAAATGAAAAAATAAATTCTTAAAAAAAATTACTGACGAATTTTACCATTAGAAAATGTCTGTCGAAAATATGGGCCTGGCCAATACTAACAGATATATCTGTTAGAAATTTTCCATGGATGTGCCTGTAGAAAATATCCGACAGATACATCTATCAGTAATTACTGACAAACACATCTGTCAAAAATTTCTCACAGATATTTCCGTCAATTTCAAGAATTTAAGCTAAAGTTTCAAGAATTTGAGTTTCCCACAGTGTGACCTTCTGCAAAATCTACATGGTGCTGCTCATGTAGTGACCCTTCATGCTACTGGTTACAAGTTCCTCTTTTAGTATGCCTTGTTGCTCTTTTCTTTGATATCATTCATGCGAGTTATTTGGCTGATAGGAGCTATGTCAATGTCAACCATGAATATCAAGAAGTCACTTTTTTAAATGGATTTCAATATTTCAAAAATTAGATTTTAATTCTCGAATGAAAGAATATCTTATTTCACCATAACTCACTTAATGATAAAAATATATATTAAAAATTGTGTTTAAAATGTATACTCTTATCATTTCTAACTGAAGAAAAATTTAATCAAATAAGACTTTACAGAATAACATATATATATATATTATTGATATAAAATATTCAGCGATTTTATTAAATTAAATTTTGTTTATTAGTGTATATGTGATTTTTAATAATATTTTTTTGTCTAATACTTAATAAAAACATTATTAAAGATCACATATAATAATGATTGGAGAATTTTTATGTAATACTTAATAAAAATATTATTAAAGATCACATGTATAATAAGGATTGAAGAATTTAAGTGATCATCTTTAATAACTGTGACATATATATTATTTGAATGATCAGGCTAATTAATGACTTTCTTTTCTATGACATTTTGGATTCATTCGTTCAGGCCCCACGGGTGCCTAAAGGGATTTCTCACCTGCATTTCTGCTTGGCGTGAATACTTCCACTACTACAACACACACATACAAAGTCGGTCATTATACACATACAAAGTCGATTCAGCCGTCGTTGAAAGGAGGAATAAAACAACATCGGTTTTCTTGAGATCGTCTTTGAATGGAATTTTTTTTTTCTTTGCATGTTATGCATGAAGCTTAAGGCACTGTCCAAGTTTTTAGGAATATTATTGGTAGGATTTGAGTAGGACCTTAATTATAATATCTCTTCTTAATTCTTATATTTCATGTTTTAAAAAATATTAATTCTTATATACGTGGATAACAACTTTAATATTTATGTCTTTACAGCTTGAATATTTATATTTTATTATCCTCGTTTTAAGTAATTTGAATATGCCTTTTCATTATATATGTTTTTGTTATGAACTAATAAAATATAAATGTTATAATACTAATGTTAATGATGGAAAATTAATATAAAAAAAGAGACATTAATAAAGATTTCAAATTCTACTTATAATTATGATTATCGGTAGGGTTGAATATTTTAGTAACTTGTACCCATATTTCTAAACTTATAAAGGTAATTACCTATATGTGGATCCAAACTCATCTAACCCTTATTGGTAATTTTTATAGAGAAATTGATATTAGTCCCTATACTCTTTGCTATTGGCCCCTATGAGGAAGGATCTTCTTACCCCTCTCAATTCTCCCTCCCTCTTTCCCTTCCTTACACCCCCAATCCTTCTTCTCACCCCCACCCAATCCATCACCACCACACTATCTTTGCCCTAGATCCAAACCATTGTCAGGCCCAACCGTTGTGAGCGTCCAACATCATCACGATTTAAACAATGTTGCGCTTCCCCCCAAACTCCAAATCTGCATGCACAACCCCCTTGGCCCAGCCACCACCATGTTGCTGCAATACCATCATTTCACCTCCATTTGTGGGCGTGAACCAACCTCCGAGGTTCCTCCTTGAGCGCACGACCTCAACCTCCAAGGCTCCGCACGCACGACTTCCTTGTTGCGCGGTGGTGTTGTGGCGCAACGTGTGACACAATAATGGTTGAGATCTAAGGATGTGAAGCACAAAGGAAGAAGAAGAAGTAAACAAAAATATGATTTTGTTATACATTATACAATAGAATCATGTTTCCATTTGTTTTTACACCCTTTAGAAAACAACGAAATACAATTATGTTGTACAGTGATAATGGAATCGTATTTTCAATGTTAATTTTTTTGTACCCCCTTCAAAAAACAAAGAAAACACGATTTTGTTGTATTGTACAACTAAATCGTAGTTTTGTTGTTTATTCTTTTTTACACTCCCTTTAGGAAACAACCAAAACAAGATTCCATCGAATTGTGTTTCCATTGTTTATTTTTCTTGTAACCCCTCCATAGACAACAGAAACAAGATTTTGTTGTATAGTTGTATAAGAGAATCGCATTTGCATAGTAAAAGTATTTTTAGAAGAAAAAAATATTTTAAAATTACTCAGTAAGAACCAATAGCAATAATATCGGGGCCAATATCAACTCACTTTTTATGGGCACTTCATTAGGCCTAAGTCCAATTGCCATTCCTACATCTCTTATGTCTCGCTCCATTACTCATTTTCTATATGCAATTTTAACCATATTAATTGCTAAACTAAATAAAATGCAGTTAGCTATAGGAATTTCTTTCCAGACTAAAAAAATGTATGTGAATGCCTAATTTAGTATGCTTTATATATTAATTACAGATATCATTTTCCAATAATCGGTAGTGAGTTGTGAATTATTATTTTTTTGCATTGCAAATGCAGGTCCAAAGTAGGGTAAGATAGGAAACATGATGGAAGATCGAACAATGACATTATCATCATTATACCTAAATCTCAAAATAGTGTGTATCTGAATGAGTGTTTTTATTTGTAAAAATGATTTGAATTAAAATTAATTGTGGAATGAAGTGATTTATAAATAATATAAATACTTCTTAATTTCTGTAAAATAAGCATAAAAACAAAAAGTACTTCTTCACTTTTTTCCCACTTACAGTTTTGCTTTGAAACTATCAAATATATTTCCAACAATCACAATTCTTATCTACGATATTATTCAATTTATCAGATTTATTAACTTAAATAGAGTAAATCACTGGTTGAATTAGCCAGTTGAACGATGTGCACCTAGTTGTTGACATTAGGACTAAAGGTCGAATTTCACTGATGGAATTAATATTAAATACTTTTCTAAATCGATTCATGTTACAAAACCAATACCAATTTAACACAATTTAACTTAGTTTAGAATTGGTGCGAATTGGGTTAGGCTGGTTTGATTACATGGCCACACTATCATCTTAATTTAGGTGTGTTTGTTGTACAGTTTGCTTTGATTTTTAAATAAAAAAAAACGAACCAAACATAAAATAAAATATGGTTTGGTTTGATCCCATTTAAACATAACATCAAATTCAAATCAAATTATATCATACTTTAAATCTATATACTAAACTAATAAACTTATATGATTTTTATATATGCTATATTATTTTAAAAAAATATTTTTATTAAATTTTGTTTAACATATTTTAGTAAGAAATATTTTCACTTCTATTTAACATTAATATAAAACGATATTATCAACTTTTTTTCTAATATAATAGTAATTTGTACATCACTGAATATTTAACATTATTTTTTAACAGTATTAACAATTGTTTTTTTATCATATAAAAGTATAATATACATCTTGTTTTTAAAGCAAAGAAAAAACAATAAATTATTTAATACTTATTATTAATTATCACAATACAAATCAATATAATTATAATATACAACTTATTCGATTTGATTTTCTATAATAACTTCTGAAAACCAAATCAAACCACAAAATATATACAATTTTTTAGATTTTTGGTTTTTGCGTTTTTTGATCTAAGTGGTTTTCATTTTCTTTTAATTGATTTTTTGGTTTACAAATGATGGGGTTCAGTTTTGAACACTGATCACTACCAGCCGATTTTTGGCCCAGTCCAATTCAAATATCGCTACAATGTGTTGGAGCTTGCAAATTTTTTTATATTAGAATTGAGAAAGTAGAAACGAATAATTACATACTAAAATAGATGTAATTATAATTCTGTTGTGCGAAAATTTGATGACATTGTCCCTCCTCATGCTTCTATTTGTCTAGATATTATTATTATTCAAACCAGTTCAGGTGCCTGAAGAGGACATTTTTCAAAAATCTGAGAATTTGAAGATAAAAAGTTAACAGCAGTTACCCATTATTGAATATATATGTAATAGGGAGTAATTTCAACAGGAAACTCTTCTATGTAGGAGTTCATGACTCTGGGATAGCAAATTCTATTGTATTTTGTGTGATCTAATATTACTCTTTTCTGAAATATGTTTCTGTTTTGCAATTTAGGCTTCTTTCTGATAGATGAAAAGTGACTTCTAAAAGGGTTTGGGTACAAGGACTACCATCTTTAATACACATATTTTAAATGACAAAAATAGAAACTCTTCTCTGAAATATCAATTTGTGTTCTAAACCCGAGAGTTAGGAGCAATTATGACAGTTATTGGCAGTAAGTATAAGCAGTTACAACACAGTCTAAAATTAGGTGTATGATTACAGTCCTTAGCGATTATGTATTATTAACTGTCATGTTGACAATTTAGGTCAGAAAGTTAGGGCATTTACATATTAAATGTGTGCAATAAGGGATACACGTGTATTTTTGTCTGGTAATTTGGACAAATTAAAGAACTCTTCTATATTGGAGTCTATGACTCTAGGATAGTGAATTCTGTCGTGTTTTGTGTTATTTAATATTTAATATTACTCTTCAATGGTCATAGGATTTTCCCTCCTTTTAATGTGGCTAGTCAGACCAAAATGATAGAGCACTAACTTAAGGATACATAATCCATTTTGGCTATATTCCTTGATATTTGCAGGCCTGACATCTCTGAGTGGTACTATAATAGGTGGCTATTGCGGCTTAACAATAATCACCAGCAAACTCTAATCTATCATAGAATTTAGATTTAGATCTAACTCAATCCAAAAAATAACTCAAGATATGAGGATTGTCTCCATCAAAACAATTTTGTTTGGGATACAATTTCTTCACAGCCAATGTACTCTACCACAATTTATTCACACTCAATAGAAGAACCTGTAGTGTTAGGAATTTGAATCTCATATTTCATCCTGAAAAGGGCTTTACTTGCATATGAAGGTTGGTCAGTTACTAAGAATAGACTTGTATTCCATAAGAATGTTAGTTTGAATTCAATTGTTAACGTAATGACCTCATTGATATATAATTTGTAAGTACTACTCCAAACGCTCTATGAATCGTGAAATATGTTCTGATTTGGTGTCTTTGAGATCCAACTCAACTAAACTTTCTTGGACAAAGGAAAGGGCTTTACTTAACTACCACCCCCAACCTCAAGGTTAATCTCATAACTTTTCCGGTGTTGTCATTTTAAAAGGGCATTTACCTAACTACCACCTCCAACCTCAAGGTTAATCTCATGGTTTTATCTAGAAATCCAGTTGGAGACAAAAAAAAATGCTTAGGATTTAAGTCTAGCCGCAATCCGTTCAAGGCTTGCCAATGGCGTGTTATGCTAGCTCTTATAGTCTGCCTATTAGAAACTAGATTAGCAGTAAGCATGTGGAATACTTTCCAATATTTTAGCATAAAATGCTGAAAAGAATGATTTTTTGTTCCACCATTTGCTCCAAGACCAGACCCCTTGAGATATTATATGTTATATGTGCAACTATGTTGATATTGTTAAGATACATATGTTCTGATATAATGGCGGTTGCTCTTTTGAAGTCTCACCACTCTTTATTGAGTCTGATGCTGAGCTCTGATCTTATTTTGGAAATAACTGGTAATTGAGGAAGAAATTTTATTCTTGACTGAAGGCAAGGCAATAATCCTACATGGAAAAATCTGGTGATAAAGAAACTTCACAACTGAAATCCCAATCCAATCGAATTGAAAAAAAAAAATGGGGACAGAGGGCTGTAAATACTTTTTCTTTTTTGGTGAATGAAGGCTGTGAATACTAGTGAAAGGTTTCCTACATGAATAAAAACCTACAGTGTTACTTTTGTCTACTAACTTAATGATGTCTTGCTGATAATACTATTGGTAAGTGAATAGGGCAGTATAAATATTGTCTTTGATATATTATATATATAGAATGAACTATGGCTAAATGGTTGGTTTCTTTAATTTCCCTCCTTGCCTATCCAAAATGAATTGGTTAGGGAAAATCCTTTACAAAGTAGAACTGCCTAAGAAATTTAAAATTAAACTAGGGTTTCAGATGGAGGTGGAAGCAGATGGTACAACTGCAGTACTAGTAGAGGATTCCTTTGTGGGTGGAATCTTGAGAGGCTGCACAGAGTGATAAATAGAAACTAAAAATTATTATTTTCATTTTCAGTGAGGGTTGGATATAGGTATTCCTCACAGTTGATTGGTCATTGGTTAACAGATCTTGAAGTATTGCATATATAGATTATGATGCGAGAAACGTATAAATGATTGTGAATCTTTTATTTTTGATCAAGCTGTGAAAGACAAGACATGCAGGGCATTAAAGGAGAGAATCGAATAATTAGAAAATTTTAACTTCTTTAGCATTGTGAAAACTGTCAATCAAATGAATATTAAAGGGGAGGTGAAAATTAGGATATAATTATAAGTTGGGTTAGGTTAGATTGAAATTGAGTTTTGGTTTGCGGCAACTAAGAAAAATCTGTAATTCTAACCAAACCAATCAAGGTTTAGGGCAACTCAGATGTAATTTGTATTTTTTTAAATAGATTCTACTTAATATATAAAAAAAGTTGTATATTGAGTCAAGACTAGGAGTTAATGTTAGAGGGAATTGGTTAATTGGAGATTGATAATTTGTACTTACTGTATTTTGCTTATCATAGACACTTGTTCAACTTGGAGTCCTGAAGTCTGAATAAACTATATTGTTTAATATGTAACAGCATTTGAAGCAAGAAGCAGCAAACATGATGAAGAAGATTGACCTTCTTGAAGCTGCAAACGGTTAAAATTTTGGAATTTCTATTCATGTTGACAAATTGTTTAGATTCAATGCTTAATTCCACTCACTCACAATGGAAGACAATGTTGCATTTGTAATTTCATTCCCTCAGGAAGTTCTTGGGAGAAGGTTTGGAGGCTTGCTCCATTGAGGAATTGCAACGGATAGAACAACAGTCGGAGAGGAGTTTAAGTAATGTAATAGCAAGAAAGGTTAGAAATTTCCTATTAAAATTTCCTATTAAAATTGCTCCATTAATGATTAACAAGCATGTATCATTTTCCTATTAAAATTTCCAAGTAATATATATTTGAT
Organism: Glycine tomentella; assembly: GCA_007407185.1. Classification (NCBI taxonomy): domain Eukaryota; kingdom Viridiplantae; phylum Streptophyta; class Magnoliopsida; order Fabales; family Fabaceae; genus Glycine; species Glycine tomentella. The sequence goes on from PYAF01000762.1 coordinate 73,272, forward strand.
TTGATTTTTATTTTATTATTATTTTAAGACTCAAAGATAAGTGTTGCACATATACCAAGTTTTTCAAATTTGAAGACTTAATATGAGTGTTACCTTGGGATTGAACTCAAGAAATTAATGTGTTAGAATTAATAAGAATATAAAGCTCTTAGTCTTTAGGATTTAGCAGCATGAAAGTTTAATGTGAGATTTGTAATATCTTGAATTTTTAAACATATGTTTAAGCCTAAATTAAGCACGTATTAAGCTTAGGATTAAGCTTATGATGGAGGAAATATAATTAGGCCTTGGAATCCCTTGAAAGGAGACTTAAAGGCTTGAGAAAGAGTTGAAATAGATTGTTCTGGCCTGCGGCGCGACCCGCGTGAAGTGTGGCGCGATCCGCGCCAGATGTATAAAACATGTCAATGCTATCTGCCATCCCGCGCTAGTAGCGTGAGTACGGCGCCAGTAGCGTGGGAAGAGCTTTAGAAAATCATGTTTTCTTCTGGAGTTCCACGCCAGTAGCGTGGGAGTTCACGCCAATAGCGTGGATTGGCAGTGCTGTGGTGCGACCAGCGCGGTAACTGGCGCGAGCCGCGCGGGATCGACGGATTTGCTTTTATATGAAGCCCTTTGGGTTGAGAGGGAGAGAAAAAGAAAAAGGAAAGAGAGAAGAGAGAGAAACCTCCATTGATGAGCGTTTGAGCTTTGTATCTTCTCCATCGTTCATCTAAACACCTCTGACCCAACTGAGAAAGTGATCAGAACCCCGAGAGGAGAGAAAGACCTCGATTGATCCTTGAGAATAGCTGAGAAACAGTGAGATTTGATTTCTCTGAGAGAACCTTTGAGAGCTCGGAGTTTAAAGGCGAAGGAAGCTTAGATTGAGCGATCTAACCTTGGGAAAGCGATTCCTTGGTGTCTCTGAACATCACAAAGGTAAGAAATTCGAGCTCTAACCGTTGATTCTGTGTTTTGGATTCAGGGGTTTTGGGGTTATCTTGAGGGGTATTTTTGGAGGTGTTAGAGCCGTTATTAGGCTCGGACTCTGTAGAGTCTTATGCTCAGAGGACTGTTCTGAGGAAGTTAGAGCCTTGAATCATCATTACTGATGAAGTTTGATTTTGGCTCTGAGTCTGTATGAGCAGAGATAAAAGGTTGACTATTTGACTAGTCTGGACCTTAGAGCAGTTGACAAAGTTGCTTATGAGATGTTGTAGATGCGGTTTGTGAGTTGAAACTGGTGATTCTGAGAAGTTTGGTTTTAGGCTATGGTAAGCAGAGATATGCTTCATGTTAGCCTGATCAGAGTCTTGGTGAAGGCTCTGTAGCCTTATATAGACTGAGAGAGATCCTGTTGAGGATCAGATGATCACTTGTACAGTAATCTGTTATATGTCTATAGAAAGAATGAGAGTTGCCCTTCGTTTGAACGGTTTAGAACCGTGTTTGATGTGTTATATCTTTGTTCTCATATAGGACGTGAGCTTGATAGCTCAGGTGGTGTTGACCACGGGACCGGGAGAGCCGGTGACTTGACTAGAGCAGGTAAGCTCTTGGTTCTTGCTTGTATATCCTTGCTGTGTTCCACCACACTCCTAAGGGGGTGATGGTTCTGTTGTGCTGTTATGCCTATGTTGTTGATTGTTTATTGGTCTGATTGACTAGTGAGTGATGCTTGTGCCCTATGAGAGGGTAATGGCTGTGATTTGATCTGTGATGCTTGTCATCTGATCGGGACCCAGAGATGGGCGATTATGGGGCATAGCTATGACTGTTTAGCTTGAGATATGCATGATTGATTGTGAAATCCTATGGTAATAGGATAGATGACATGTGATTGAAACAGGCCTGACATGAGATGTCCTGTGATATAGAGACGGCCTCCTTAGTGAGATGTTCCTATATTTACAGATGTAACCTCCTCAGGCGAATTGTATTGAGATATGAGATGTAGCCTCATGATAGAGGTCGGCCCGGTATATAGGAGTCCTCCAGACGTGGTTGTTCCTATATATTTTCGGAGGTGCCTCTGATAGATAGTGATATCCTGCCATGAGATGTCCTAGTATATCACTACTACAAAAAGGTGTTTTAACGACATCAGATTAACGTCGGTTAATCCAAAACCGACTTAGAAAGTAACACGGTGGCATTTTTGTAAATAAATACAATAATTCGAAGACGGTTTTTGCAAAACCGTCTTAGAAACTATCATTCTAAGACGGTTTTCGAAAAACCGCCTTAGTATATTTGTCTTTTTTTAATTATTTTGATACGTGTTGTCTTAGCTTTTTAAAATCTAGGGTTCTCCAATATTTTGCCTCCAACCTTCCCCCTCCCCACACTTTCCTCTTCTGGAACCTCTCCAGAGCCGGTCGCCGACGATGCTCCCGCTCCCACCGATGCCGCAGTAGCCCCCACGCCGCCGCCGATCTTGCCTCTGGTCAACGTCGACGCACCTGAACCCGACCCGCCAGCACGTGAAGCAGCGTCGTCGCTCCGGGGCTGCACGAAATTGAAGGTCTTCATCGTGTTCTATTCGATGTACGGACACGTGGAGGGGCTGGCGAAGAGGTTGAAGAAAGGCGTGGAGGGTGTGGAAGGGGTTCTGTATAGGGTTCCGGAGACATTGCCGATTGAGGTGCTAAATCAGATGAGGGCCATACCAGAGGTTACGGCGCGGAGTTGACGACCGCCGATGGGGTGTTGTTTGGGTTTCCCAGAGGTACGGGTCGATGGCGGCGCAAATGAAGGCTTTCTTTGACTCCACGGGGCACTTGTGGAAGGAGCAGAAGCTTGCAGGAAAACCAGCTGGGTTCTTTGTTAGCACCGGAACTCAAGGAGGACGCCAAGAAATTACTGCGTAAGATTTTCTTTTTTTCTTAGTGTTTTTGATTTGTGAATGTCAGTTAAATTTTGACCTTAATTGGTGCCATGCATTGTTTTTTATTGGACAGATTGTGTTGACAAATGTGTTCGTAGAATCTCTTTCTCTGCATTGTTGTAATTGATGTCCCAGACATCGATTTGATTGTTAATAACTACTGCGTCTCTGTTTTTATTTTCTCAAGAGGGAGAGAGAGTGTTAATGTATTTTAATTTCAAGATGAATGAAGCATCTTTGCAAAAGCCATAGCAAATTACTTACTAGGCCATGATACAATTAGCTATGTAAGTTTTATGCATTTGTTTATTTTTGGTCTTAGTTTATGTGGAGCTTTCTTCGGGTGTCTCAGACTTTTATCTCTGGCTTTCACCTGCTTTAATTGATGAATAATGTGACTTTGTGGCAAAATGTGTTTATCTTATTACTGATGAATTATAAACCATACTGATCATATGTGAACATGTTTGAAGATTAGAGGAATGAGAGTCATGCAACTCCTTCTTTCTTCATCCTTATTCTTTCTTGTGAATACAAGGATAATTTGATGTACCAACTAGCTAGCATGCTAGTCAAAGTTCTCTAAGGACCAATGATTTCTGATATTTGTTTAGTTTTGCCTCTGTACAAATTTAGATTTCTTTGCAGACATCCTTTGTACTAACCTGAGTTGTCTGGTAGATTTTCCTTGATAGAATAGCGAATGAGTGACTTAGAACACTTGCAGATTCCATGGGTAATTTCATCTCTTTATGAGTGATAATTATTTACATGACTATGTAGTTAAAAACATAAATTCTGTGTACTCATGATATGAATATGAATTGTATTAATGCCATATGAACAAACTTGAGAATTTATTTTGCCTCTTAAAACCCTGTTCTGCTTTCTGAGTATCCCTATTTTATTATCATGCTAGTTAGAGATAAGAGAAAGGTAGATGTAGAAAATTAATTTATTGGAGCTTATTTGTGTAAGGAATTCTCTTTAGAAAAAAGTTATCTAAGATATTGATATATTTTAATATAATTTTTAATATCTTCCATATGGATATCCTTACGATAACTTCACACATATCTCTAAATAAGTTTATATCTTATTATTGTTTTGTGATTTGCTCAAGATCAGGTGTGGAGAAACTCTTGGTGTTTCAATATGTTTCCTCCTAGCACTTTGTTTATTTTGTGATTTATTTAATATACTTATTCAATGTCTTTCAAATTTTATATCACTGTTGATTCAACTGTGATCACCTTTTTTTTTTTTCCCACTTAGTACCTTTTAGTTATGTTAGTGTTAGTGGAGGTTGGAAAAAAATAGTTTCGAATTCTCTGCACAACTTCATCTACCTTTGTTACCAGAAAATTATTCATATGCTATTTATTAATTTCTCTAGGATTTGATGTGATTTTGTTGTTGAAAAATTTATTCCATAGAAGAATGTAACTAATTTTTATCTTTTAACTTCAGCTCTTGGCATTAGAACATGAGAGTAAATCATAGTTATGTTATATTATTTTTAAGATTATTATTCTGTCCATCATGATCAGTTCTGGAGTGGATGAACCAACCCACATATGTGAAAGGAAGGCTAACCTATGGACGGAATGCTGCATTTTGACTTTTGAATGTAATAAAATAAAATAAACAATAATATAATAATAACTTACTTTATTAGTAATCCACTAAAGTATAATTAATTCACATGAGATTGACGTGTTTTGGGCGACAGTGAGAAACCAAGAGAACACACGACATATTATTATAATTACAACAAAAGGTGAAATCTGGTACCAAAATGTTTCTTATTCTCATTCTCATTTTTTTATATTTATAATTACAAAGTAGTACTTTATTTTTTCTTCTAATTTTTCTGTACATTTTTTAAAAATAAAAAGGTAATATTATTATAATTACAAAGTAAACAAATATTTTATCAAATCAAACTTTTTTTTATGAAAAAATCATATTCAGTTCTCTTTATATAAATAAAATTTGGATCAATTAACATGGTAATCATATTCAAATGTAATTACTTACCTAGAAGAATAAAGCATACAAGTTTATTTATCTTCTAGCTTAGTCCTTAGGGGACATGAGAAATTCTTTTTATCTTGATGCATTTTACACATCATGAATCCTTTGTGTTCTGATTTTATTTATTTTGATGCATTCCTGAAATGCCAACCACACCTGATGATGAGCCAGTTGCCACCCTGTCTACCTCTCTTTTCTCTTTCTTTTTTTACCTTATTTCCTGCAATGCCAACTTGACTTGAGATTTCAATTTTTTTTAAAGTCCATTTGTGCACTGTGTTTGTCTAAAACACATTTGGTTTGGTTTTGCTTTGAAGGAGCTTCTCCAGCTATAAGCCCGTGCCTCCGACACCCGCTGTCAACGTGCAGTGCAGTCGTCGGAGTCTCTGCAACCATCAATTCTCAGGTAAACACCACATAATCCGTTCCCGTATTTCACGATTTTTCTTCAACACTCTCCTTGTCATTTTCGTCAGCTTTTTCTTCTTTGTTCTGCTGGAAAAAAAGTATCCTACTTGTGAAAGGGGATTTACAGCTTAATCTGAAGCTAGGTTTT
>PYAF01000762.1:81812-98373 GCA_007407185.1 Glycine tomentella
CGTTTGTGGGACTTATGATGCAGGTGATTCCTCTGGAGTAGCAGATAGATCCCAAGGCAAGAAGCCTATGCAGGATTAGCTGCTGATGGACACCTTAGGCTAGAGGATATGAGCTTGTGGCTCAGATGTTTTGTATTTTGTTTTGGTTATGTATTTTGATGTACCTGATGGGATATTTGTACAGTTTTGAATTGTACAGCGGAACTTTGATGTATATTCATCATATTATAGTGTACAGTGTTATACAGATGACAGTTGATGATGTCACTTCTAGTATATGCTTCCAAACTGCTTAAACTCTGATTGTTTATATGATTTATTGTGGTTTATGTTTGGTAATGACCCTGATTAGAAAATTGGGGCGTTACAAGATTATTGAAATTGCATTGGTAATTCATGCGTGTTGTATTGAGGTTCATGCAACTGGTTGTCCAAGAGGTCATACATTATTGTATTTGGAATTTGGGGACAAAAAAGAAGTGAAATTAACCTATAATTAGCTTAATATTCAATTACCCAATGGATGAAACTTAGCAACAGATGCTGTGCTTATGAAAGAGAATCCATGTTGAATTTTCACAATATATTTTTGGGAGTGTTGAGGAATTTAAGTGAGTAAATTCTAGGCCAAGAATCAATCTTGTAAGTCCAAATGGCCAAAGCTTATGGTAATATTTTAAGTTCCATTAAAAAGTCAAAAATCCTAATTATGATAATTATTAAAAGAAAAAAGCTTAATATAATTTTAGTTGTCCTAATATTACTACTTTTTTTTAATTTTACTTGTCACATACCATACCAAAGCTTATACCATAACTAAGAAAGCTCAAAACAAATTAAAGGAAAGTCATGCATTTATTAAACCGCCGGATGGCAACCATACAACTGCTAAGTCTAAAGTATAAGTATCAATACAACGGGTCATTAGACCATGGGTTTGAGGATATTATCAAGCAAAACAAATCAATCCCAACAATTACCACAACTATATAGAATAATATTATATCCTCCTATAACATCCTCCCAATAATCTTCTTATACTTCATAAAGAAAGTATTAGACGAAAATGTAAAAATATTTAGCACTTGGAAATCGGATAAAAAATTTAATATTTTCTTCATTTCATTAATAATTAGAAAGATTATTAGGAAGATATTGTAAGAGGATTTAGAATTATTCTATTATTATCTTTACTAGAGCATCAGGATACATATACATTGATGACACAGTTAGGCTTACCCTTATTTTATTTTCCATAGCCAGGGAATAAATAATTCTACTAGACGTGATGAGAGATGCGTCTTGCTCTTGTATCAGGAAGTCCAATGAACAATTCGGTCTCCACATCTGAACTTGGACTACTTTCTGCATTGTATTGGGGTTGATTCACATTCTGATTATTTGTTGCTGGCTGTAGATGGATGCCATGCTGCAGGAATTTTCATTTTTAAATTTTTATTCTAACTGAAAGATTTGTAAAGCAATTAACCAACAAAGATATGCAAACTATGGTGGTTTGTTTCATGTTTTTTATACCAAAATTGAAGCTCAAGATTTCCATCAGGAAGACTGAGAGTTTTTTTTTATACAATGATAGCATTAAAATTTTAACATATGACCTTTTACATAATACGCTCAACCCCCCCTGCTAGGCTGACCTGAGTTGGTGAGCATATTTGATTTGATAAAATAGTTTATCTTTTCATTAATAATAACAAAAAATGTCATCTTATTCTATTTTAGTTTTAGTTTTGAAAGATTTGTGTCTAACATATTCTTATACAAATTTTAGTAAAAACAATGTAGTATTTTGTAATTATTTTAAAAATTGAAAATAAAAACATTTTCTCAAATTATTCCAGCTTTAAAATATTATCCAAATGAACTATGGGGCACACAGAATTAATTCCATGTAGCAGTAACTTCACCTTCTCAGAGAGACTGGCATTTTCAGTGAGCTTGGCATTTTCATCTAGTAGGGCTTTTTCCTGAATTAAATTACAAACACAATAGTCAGAATATTTTTCTATTTCTTACAGGGAGCTTTTTCAACGTTCTTCAGAACTGATTGAAAAGGAATTGAACCTCGAAGCATTTTTTTTCATGGCATCCTAAACTCAGAATTATACAGAAGTAGCCAATCACAACCTCTTAGACAAACCTTCAGTTGACAATTGGTAACAACTGTATATATAGGTGTCTGAATTTGACCAAAAAAGCTTTTTTTATCAGCATAAAGATATGGAACAATTAACTCTTACAGGCCTTTAGCCTGTGTCAGACCGTGATGAAGTGAGTATGAGCAAATGTATCTCCTCACTTTGAATATATTTTAAGTATATCTTTAGAATTTTTATATTTTGTCCCCCTTATTTTTATTTTTTAGATATTTGAACTTTACTGTCCCTAATTTCTCATTCTGTTGTCAAATGTCAAATTTTAATCAAGTTTAACAAGTAAAAGGAAATGTTTTTAAGTAAAAGGTTTTGTAACTAAAGAAACTATTTTTAACAGATGTAACTATAGAGACTAAAGGTCTTAAATCCGTTAGTGCCTTAAGCGCTAGAAAAAAGTTGTCTTTGAAGAAACCTAAGAACAATGTCAAATTTTAGTCAAGTTTAACATTCTAAGCACATCAAACTTCTCCAACTTGAATGTGACTCCACTCCTTTCCAGTAGAATAGACCATAACTTCGCAAACCATAACCAACATCCATAACTTAATCTGTTTTTCCTTTCACTAAGCTGCAATAACAAATATAGTGAGCTCTACCTCTTCACTGAGTCAAAACAGATTATAACCATTTTCATGAAATGCAGACAGCTTACCTTTTCTTTTAGTTGTTCAATTTGTTCCTTGAAAACCTGGACCTGAAGAAATGAAAGTTGAGATCAAATATATATTTACTAACTACAAAATTTTAATAGTAAAATGAAAGATTTGGCTCCACTAAAGTGAGGGGTACACTTTACTGGAAAAAGTACAATAATCACTGTTAATTAAAAAATGTGAGATTTGTGATACAATAAAATATACCTGTAACTTGCTTCAAAAAAAAAAAAAAATACATGTAACAAAATCTAAAATTAATTATAATATCAACCATTGATTTTCAAATTAATAAAGTGCACTCCCTTCCCTTTGAAAGAGCTAAATCCTAAAATGATACATTACATCTTAAAATGATACATGCATGTTAGACATTTATGCATGTTAGTCATTCTAACCTTTCTTGCTCTAACATTACTTAAACTCCTCTCCAACTGTTGTTCTAACCGTTGCAGTTCCTCAATGGAGCAAGGCCCCACACCTTCGCCCAAGAACTTCCTGTGGGAATGAAATTACAAATGCAACATTTTCTTCCATTGTGAGTGAGTGGAAATGAACACTGAATGTAAACAATTTATCAACATGAATAGAAATTAAAAAAATTAACCGTTTTGCAGCTTCAAGAAGGTCAATCTTCTTCTTCATGTTTACTGCCTCTTGCTTCAAATGCTGTAACATAATAAGCAGTTTATTCAAACTTCAGGACTGTCTATGCACTGGCGGAACCAGTAGTGTCAAATTTTATTTTTAGGTAATGTCAAATTTTATTTTTAATTTTAATTAATTATATAAGTATATATAATTATTAAAAAAAATCTGCCATTCAATAATTACAAATTTTATTTTTTAGATAGTGTTATGGTCATGGGTGGTCTCCACCTTGCTCCGCCCCTGTGTCTATGATAAGCAAATTAACAAACTCCAATTAACCAATTCCCCTAACATTAACTTTTAAAATATGCATATTTACAGGGATTGATAAAGATGAAAACTGCATGGCCACAATATGGCATTTAAAGATAAGCTTAAAGTCTGTTACTAGCTACTTGCATCATGAATCTACGCAAAATTAATTTATAAATGCTGAAATGCAGACATGAATGGCTAGAATTTATGTAATTACAATATACTTAGGTCGAAAAAATTTCCCAAAATTCACTGTTTACTGCATTCTAACAAAGAAGCAGTGGTGAATGGTGATGTTTCAAGCCTGAGATAAAGGGTTTTCAGGTATTAAACTATTATGATTTCTAAGGATAAGTATATTTGCAAAAACCCTTTTATTAACTAATCTGCTAAATGGTTATCATGATATATGCTTCATAGTTACTATTCACCTACCTGTAAATCTGCCAAAAGAATCCATCAAACACAAACGCAACACACTCTTTATCATTTGTAAGGGCAAAGAAAGTAAGAAACACCCTTGAAAATGATCTCACTCGGCTTCAACTGGCACTATTCTTTTTGCATTTTTATTCTTGCTAAAACATTTGAGATATGTCACTAGAAATTGCATTTTTTATGTAAAAAAAAAAAAATCTATATGTAACCAAAACAACTAATGTCATCAATACATAGCTGCCTAAGGACCAAGATTCCCTGAAGTGGCTATTTGACTGTAGGGTCCAGCATTCAACATCTAATGGTTCTGATATTTTTTAGCTTATATTTTATTATTAAATTCTTAATGTATAAAAAAAATTATGAGTGGAGATTTTTTTTACTTTCTCTCTCTGACTGTAGAGAAAGGGGGAAAGATGTGGGGTTCTTTTGTACTTTTGTAAGCACCCACCCCCTCTCATTCTCTCCTCCCTCTGTTGGAAATTCTCCCCTTCCTTGTTTATTGTAGTTCCCTTTCCCCTATTTTTCTTCAACTTCCTCGTGGCACCTATTGGTAATCAAGTTTAAGGTAAGCTCATATTCTATGTTCATGCTTCCTTTATCCTAAATCTCATAATCTCTCAAGCTTTTCTACCTCCAAAATGATTGGTGGGTAAGTCTATTTTGAAAATTTGAGTGCAAAAAAAACAATATATTTTCAGTTGTGGGTATTAGTAAATGATAATGAGAGAAGAGTGAATTTCTTGTTTTTTTCTCTCTGGTTCCTTAAAATTCTAACCCTTATAATTTGGGGATTTTGTTTAACTCAATCATTACTTCTTTTAAATGTTTAGAGTCACTTATAGGCTTCGCAGTTGCCTCTCCTACAAAAATCAGTGAAATTGGTTCTCCATAGTTGTAAGTGAATAATTTAATGAGTGAGCCTTTTACTTAATTATTCCTTTTACAGGAAGAAGAAGCTTTTTAATAATATGGATTTCTATTACTCCAAAAGGTCTTAATGTAGAAAGGATAATTTAATATTATTATGTGGGCTATTCATAATTATGCCAACATGATTTGTTTATATTTTCCATTGAACTTGGAGTTTTATAGCTTTTATCTAAATTCAGTGTGCTGAATAATTTTACCAAAGGGTTACGTTTCAGATATACTATAGTTATAAGTTATACAATTTCTTGGCTGATCTCTGTTAGAACTTGTGAAAGTTGGATTGTATTTTTCAACAACTTGATTAAAATTTAAGATATATTTTGAGGATTGATGGATTCAACTTGATGATTGTTTTTTCCATCTAAAGGTTATGTTTTAAGGATCATGATGGTTCTATGTTAGAATAATGTTTGCCATTAGGAAATGATTTAACAGCTTAGGTGCATAGAGTTTATTTATTTACAGTATTGGTCATTGGATGAACAGATCTTTTGGCTTTCTTGCGAATTACAGATGTAAAGGTTCTATTAGCGTGTTCGGTTACATTCCAAATGTAATTTTCTACATCTTTAATGTGATTTTAAGAAGTTAATAGTTATAGCTTCTTCATCCCAAACACGATTCCTTATTTCGTGACAGGCTTCTAAACACTGAAAGTATATGAATGGGCACTGCGGGATACATTATCCCTGGTTTAAGAATCCCTTTGGGGTGAACAAAACCTTAAATTGTGATGAACCTAATATGTTTTGATGAGTTGAGATTACTTCCCAGCTTGGACTTACGTAGTTTTTCATGTATAATCCATTAAATGAATCATAGTTGCAGATTATTTTTGTGAATTATGTTCGTGCAGTCAAGTGTTTCTCCCTCCTGTTTATTTTATTTATCATGCCCTCATTCAACCTCTGTGACAAGTCATATTATTCTTTCCTCCAAATTCATAGGTTGCTAATTAGTGGCAGGTTCTTGAGATTTGCTAACTTGCTCGGGTTGTATTTCTTTTTTATAGGGTTTCATTGTCGATTGAGAACAAGACTATGGGGAATATAAATTGTAAGGAAATGTCAAAACAAATTTCCCTGTAATTAAAATGGGGAATATTAAGAGCAGAAGAATCACACTAATAATTTTTTATGTGAAAATCACACTCAATATGAAAGAGAAATATTAAGGGACTTAATCCAATAATATGTCTCCACTAATAAAATTTTGATTAAGATTTGTTTGAATATGTTTCTTCCTAAACACTTATAAAGAATAAAATAAGAAAGAAAAACAAAATAAGTTTTTTTCTTAACTAAAAATAGCTTATGCATAACTTAAAATCAATTTTCTTTAAAAATAGAGTTTAAATCAACTTATGAAAAGTTTATTTTATTTTTTCTCTTTATTTTTTTCTTCCATATGTGCTCATAGATGAATTGATTACTAGGACCTTAGAATGACTCTCTTGATTCAAGTGGAGTTTAGTCAATTTAACCCAATTAGAATTTATTTAGATAATCTTCTCTAAAGGTATTTTTAGGAGAAAAATTAAATGAACATTTCTATAAGTTAAAATTGACTATATATAAGATAATTAATTTGTAGAAGTTCTTTCATATTAGTTTTTCTAAAAGTTAATTTTTAACTCATGTATGTAAGTTAATTTTAACTTGTGAAAAACTTATTTTATTAATTTTTTTATCCTAAAAGTGTTTCTAGTTAAGTTTATCCCAACAAAGATGATTTACAATATCTATAAACTTTCAATAAGTATGATGGAAATGCAGCTATCTTGAAAAGGGTGATTAGAACTTTTCCACTATATCACTCTTGGAAACAAACTTGATTGTTGAGATGTTTTCCTTCATTTTTACCATGCATTGAAAAATTATGGTGCTCCATCAATGAGAGGATTCCAACATAATTTTAGTATAACTATCACCCTTTTGGTGCATGTTTATCATTCATGTAATTAAGAAGTGAATTTTGCATAGTAATTCTGATTTTTTAGATACATGTTCTTGAATGGGTTATATTTAACATATGATTTTACTCAAATTTTAGGAGACATATATTTTGCTAAATTTTTTATGGTCTCGTATTTAGATAGATATTGTATTTTTAGTATAATGCTAGGCTTGTTGGGTTAAGTTATTGCTGAAGCCTATGGAAAGGAAGAATTATTATTATTTACTTTGGTCTTGAACAATAAAGGCTTAAGCTTATACATTATAGTCTTACACCAAAACAAGCAACTCGAAAAGAAGAAAAAAACATTGAGAAAAGCTAAAACTAAAAGCGTACGCGTTTTCACCAGCATGAGTGTAATCATATCATAAAGTATGTAAATACTCATAATGGATAGGGGATTTAGAAGATTGACAACCACAAGAGGTATAACTAACCTGCATAGTTTCTTCAACTGATCTTAATGTAGTTGGATTATCATGCTTGGTATGCTTGCGGTATCGTTCAATTGACTCTTGCATGCTGTATCATTAAAGCCAATATAAAGTAAATAAGAACTTAAAAAATGAGAATATATATAGACAAGGACATGATCAATGTCTTCCAATGGTTATGTTTGACAACAAGCTAAGAAAATGAAAAATGAAAAGCGGAAATCAAATTTTCTCTTTGTTTTAATTTAAAATGTAATATTAATATAAAGAATAGCAACGAAATGAAGATCAGACAGAAAAGTCACAAATTAACTGACTTTCATTGACATAATGCTTCAAAGAATGCAAATGAATGCCCTAACTTTTTTTTATTTATTTCTGGAGGGATATATATTATAATTAATGGTGAGTTCAAAGTAAAGATCTCATTTCATTCCTTGCATGTCCTTCCCAAATAATAGCTCTAATCTTCATGTCTCCCTCAGCAACTTTTTTCCCATAACCTTTACCAGCAAACTCTAGGGGGGGAAGCACGCCCAATTAGTTAGCATATAAATGATATTATCTATCATCAATTACTAATTAGCTATGCAATTCCACATGGAATGCAAAACTACTGTTAGAATTTAGAAGTTAATTTAGTAATTCATTCAAGAATTGTCAAACATCTCTTTGGCAAATTCAGATGTGACAAACTGATTTATTATAATAAAAAATGTATTTTATATGTTAAAAGTGATATAACTTTGTTATGAGAAATTCACTCAATATTCCTTTCAGAATGAGTCCATCCTCACATAGCTGTAAGACCCATCTAAACTCAACTAATTTACCTTTGGCTCCATTAGTTTCAGATCATCAAAGGAAATATATTAATAGCTAGGCTGAATTGATCGAATGAGCCTTGTCTTGTTCTCATATATTCGTTTGGTTCAACTAAGTGTTTGGTTTAAAGTTAGTAAATGTTCCAAGGTGTTCAAACATAAAAGTTATAGAAAGCTTAAACTATGGGACAAACAATGTTTTGAGAGAAAACAAACACACACTAAAAGACCAATTTAGATTTTTCTTTATCATTGAATAAAAGACCAATTTAGATAAACTTAACACGTACTCATTAGAAAGAAAATAAATTGAAATTTTTCTACGAGGAACAATCAACTTATACACCTCTACTTTTAGGGTATGTTCATTTCATGGAAGAAAGCGAAGAAAGTGGGGGTTGAGAATAAAAGCAAAGAAAGTTTTCATTTTTACAGTTAGTTTGAGAATAAAGTAATAATAAATTTGCTACATGTGGCGTCCACCCAAAAATTGAGCAGATTATCAAAGAAAGATGGAAGAAAATGATACGTTTACAAAATTATCCTTGTGTGGGAAACGCGAAACGAGAGAGAGCTCTCCCTTATGCGCCCCAACCATATTCAAATACTTTAAATCAGTGTTCTCATATCCGATTTGACTCGGTCAGACTCATCCAATTAAAACTTGGTAGTTTAATCAAATTGGTCACAAAATTGACTTGGAATGATCCAGTCAATTAGGTCATCAAATCTAAGTTTGATCGATCCAACCTGATTGATTTTATAAAAAAAATTATTAATTTTGGATTTTTTTATAAAAAAATGAATTTTAGATTTTGGATTATTATCAATTGTTATTTTGGATTTTGGAATATGGATGAACTTTTCTTACTCATATAATGTTAGTTATATACTTATATATAATAGATACATATATAATTTTGAATTTTTAATATATACTGAATCAAATCGGATCAATTACTAACTAACCTATTAGAGCTGAGTCATTACCTCAATCAAATTAATGACTAAACCTGATTTCAGAATTATATGCCTCAAACCAAGAGAACACAACCATATCTAAACATGGTAGACCGAGAACACCAACTAGAAAGAAAAAAAAAAAAAAAGCTTTCTAACGAACAAATGATTTTTATTTATATTTTATATTTTATTACCTATTCCATTATTTTATTTTCTCTCATTTTATCTCTTTTATTACTAACGAACAATCTCACTTTTCACTCTCTTTCTTTTCTTTTCTTTTAATTTATTTTCTTTTCTCACAGTTTCTTTATCTTTCTTTTCTCACAACGGAACACGCTCTTTAAGAATTTAGATAAATACTTCTACTTATGAAGAATTTAAAAAAAAGAACTTCTAAAACTATTATGAGGTGAATAAATGATTCCAATTTATATAAAAGTTATTCATTTTTCCTTTTTATTTTTTTATTGTATTTTTTAAAATTTTACCAAAACTAAACCTATGCACTTCTTACAAGAAGCTTGTAGCTCAATTAGCACTGATCTACCTAGGTTGTCTTTCCATCTCCCTTACCAGGTACACTTCCTAAAAAACAGTAATTAAAAATCACGTTCAAATATCTTCCGTACAGTTTGCTTATCTCCCTTACCAGATACACTTCCTTAAAAAAATAATTAAAATTCGCTTTTAAATGTCCTCCGTACAGTTGCTTATAAATATAACTGTCCTTGAAACATTTCATAATATAATGTGAGTTTTTCTTTTCATTGTTCTTTTGCCACTATTTTGTATACCAAAATTTTTTGCATCATCACTTTATATATTACACGTTCCTATCATTCAACTCCTTTGTCTACCATATACTTGTTGGATATTTTCGCTTTAATATTTGGCCTAAATCTCTATGTATTGAAAGAGGGAATATTTGACTTGGGCCCAATTTTCAAGATGCTGACCTCAATCCATTCCAGTTTAGGGTGTTGAAATCCTTAAACTTAATTTCTTTCTATAAATATGACATTTATAGATGAAGGCGACAGATTGAAGGAGACTGAGTATCACAGAAATTGAGAGATTGAGCATGAGAGTAACTTCACATTTGAGAGCCTCAAGTGACATTCTTGAGTATCTATTTGAGCAAGCCTGAGCGCTTTGCATTTGAGAGATTCCTAGAGAGAGTTTGAGTGAAATACTTTAGATTCATTTGATTATCACCATTGTTGGAGAGGTTGAGTGAGCCACCAATGTGGTATAGTTTGATCCTCTGTAATCAGTTACTGTTATAGTGAATATTTGATTCTGGACTAGGTCCCATGGGTTTTTCCTCTTCACGTTGAAGAAGGTTTTCTCCACGTAAAGCTATTTTGATTGTGTGTTTTTCTTCATCTTTGTTGTCGCGTTTTTGATCTGTTTACGTTTTCGCATTTTTAGTTTGATCGTGTTTGAGGGTATTGTGAGCGCACTCTGTTTTACCCAACAGTGGTATCAGAGCCTGGGTTCGACGGGTTCTGAAGGAGACGAGATGGAGACCAACAGTATCACTCATGATGGTGATATGTTCAAGTTGACCACGGATAACTTCCATTACTGGAAATCGATGATGGAAGATCACCTTATTTGCAAAGATTTTTACGAACCCATTGTCTTGGAGGAGAAGCCGACTGACAAATCGGACAAGGATTGGGAGATCCTGAGTCTTAAGGCGGTGGCCACGATCAGGAAATACATTGACAGGAGCCTCTTTGAGCACGTGGTTGAGTTTACGAATGCCTTTGATTTATGGAAGAAACTAGAGTCCATGATTTAGAAGAAGACTCCAAGGAACAAAGCACACCTTGTTCGTCCGCTTGTAAAGCTTGAATACAAGGATGGCATGAGTATGATTGAACACCTCAATACCTACAAAGGTATTGTGAATCAGTTGACCAAAACCAATATGAAAATTGATGATGGGATGCAAACTTTGTTGTTGTTGAGCTCGCTGCCAGAAAGTTAGGATACTCTGTAGTGACTCTGAGTAACTCGGCTCCAAAAGGAAAACTGACGATGGATGTCGTGACAAACAGTCTCCTGAATGAAGAAGGCAGGAGAAGAGAACGAGGTGTATCCAGCACGGTTGAGGCTAACGTTGCAGAGAACAGAAGTAAATCCGACTTCCAGGATCGTAGCAAGAGTCGGGGTCGTAACGGGCATCACAAGTCCAAAGGCCGGTCTAGGTCAAAATATGATTTGAAGTGTTTCTACTGTGGGAAGATAGGACACAAGAAGCCGGACTACAGGACTCTACAGAATGATGAACAGAACGACTGTGTCAAGCCGGATCAGATTGTCCCCAGGAAGAGGCATGATAAGAGCACCATGGTTGTGACTGCTAATGCTGAGATATTCCTTCTTGGTGAAGAATATTGAATATTGCCCATGAAGACTGCACCTGGATTGTTGACTCCGGTGTCTCATTCCACGTCACCCCACACGAGGGATTCTTCTCTATTATTTTAATATTCATCATTTGCTTACACAAAAAATGTTCATAATTAAATTAGAATTTGAGTGTAGAGTGTATTTTTATGGCTCAATAGTATAGCTCAACATAACTTTCTAGAAACTGGATAAGATTACCAAATTATAGGTAATCTTGTTTATCTTCTATAATGTTATTTCAGGGCTTGTTGCCGTTGATCCTTTTTGCAAGGGATGCCAACCTATGGGAGGTTTTCAAGCAATAACTTTTTATAAAAATTATGTAATCTATTGTCCAGAGATTTATCGTTATGTGAAGGTAAATAAAAGAAATATTTTACGTAGTCTTATCCTTGTATATATAAAGAGACTATTTTTATATTCGAATTCATGATCAACAAGTCACCAGAACACAACTTTACTATTGTGTCAGAGTTCAACCTCTTAGCCTTTTTTTCTAAAAGAAAAAAAAAAGTGTAGGGTGTACTTTAAAAGGTAAAGTACTATTGATTGAGAATTAAAATGAAGTTCTTTTGCTGATAAAAAAAAAAAAATGCAATTTGGTTACTGTTGATTATAATGCCTTATAAACAGATTAGGGCAGATAGAGCTAGTCTGCTACCGGTAGAAGTAGAGTGGCATTATAATCAGGTTGTCGATATGGAAGGTCTTGAGTCAATAAAGTTCAGTTCAGCTAAATTTGAGAGTTATTAATTAAGACTCAGGTAGTTTTAGAACAAATACACATACATTGATTTTTTTTATTTATAAAACTAGTAGTGCAAAACATCGATCTAGAACCAATGATTCCAACTAAGTTGGCTTACATTGATTTAAATACTCGATTGTACATTATTTAATTTCAAACTAATATTATTATTAGGGTTAAATATATTTTTAGTGTTAATAATATATCTACTTTTTTAATTTAGTCTTTTAAAATTATTTTTTAGAAACAGTCTTTGTAATATTCAATTTTTGTTGTGTTAGCCCTTATTAAATGCAATGACCAAGAGAAAATCACCTCAACATGTCAAGTCATGACACGTTACTTTAATCAATTTTTGTTCCAGTCTCTCTAAATATACTTGGTTTTATTTTAATCTCTAACTCTAAGTCAACCTTCGTTTTATCCTTTCCCTTTCTTAGATCTAGTGGTCTTTGTTTCACGGTGTAATTTTCATTTTTTTCAAAAATCACATTTCCAATAATATTAGAGTTAGAAATATTATTTCCATGAACTTGTTTGGTTAGTATTTAGTAATCCTTACTTGAGATAGTGAAGATATTTATTGAGATGTTTTCGTAGGCATAAACAATAGGAGTTGAACCATGTTAAATTTGTATTTTTTTTTTTTTGTTTCTCTATAATGTATTTTATGTGGTGTTACCTTCTTCAATCCTTGTTAGGTGTGGTTTGCCCAACAAAGCGTCATACATATATAAATGTGTCTTATTTTAAGAAGAAAAAAATAGTGTGTCCGTTGCTGTATATAAGTATATATATATATATATATATATATATATATATATATAGAACTTTAAGAATTTTTATGTTCGATTTTGATTTGGTGCACCATTTCTGTATACACGTGTTTATCATTTATGTCTCTATTAATAGTCATTGCAGGGGCAACGGGGAGGTTGTTGACTTGTTGGTGTGAATTTGGAAGACTTTATGTGAGCTTTAACACACCAATTCAAATGTGAGCATAGTGGCGGAAGGATGCATTCTAAGTTGCATATTGTCATTTATCACATTAACACACCAAAATCAGTGCGGAGCACGCACACACCTCTAAAGCACAAGAAGGAAACTCCCTATTCTGTGGATGTTAACAATGCCAAATCTAGCTAAACACTTGCAGAAATCAATATGCACATATTTAGAGCAACCGATGCATATTTTAGTATGCCAGAATAAAGCATGACTTCCCCAATTTTTATTATGTAACATATAAATAAAAGCTTACTTGTCTAGCTCAAACTTGAAATATGAAACTTGAGTATTCTAAATTCATATATGATTGTCATGCTTGATTAAATCCCCAAGTGACTGACACATGCATACTATAACGAAGGATATAGAAGATGCTTGAAAACACGTAATAATCTCTATGCATTACTAAAGGAATTCTTTCTTGAGTGTCTTGTGGCAGCTATGTTACCTTTCTTCATGATAGGAAAAAACCTTAGATCGACTAGTCAAGGATGGTTGAAGTACTTCATAGAAATTATTCTAGCGTCATATTACAAACCAAAAACCTAGCCAAGACTGAATATTTAAAACTAAATCCCCTTAAATCATAGTTCATAATATATATGTGTCTTCATATCAAGCCTAAATGTGGTATAACTCGGATGAAATCAACTCAAATCTAACCAGTTTCAAGTTTTATATAGTATTCACAATTGTTTGGCTAACGTAGGTTTCTTGCAACTGCTGCTCAATGCGTTACAAAACAAGACACTTATTGCAAACTGCAGCAGGATTTTAGGAGAAGACGTAATAAGAGGGACAGAATTTTATTTGAAAAATGGCATAATTAAAAGAATGCTCTATTTTTATTTATTATGAAACATAGGTTGACAGGTTGAAGGTATATTTTGAGTTACAAACATGGCTAATCATAAGCCTGTCCTGTAAAATAAATTAATTTTGCCGATAAAAATGAGTTATAGGACATGTCTATCTGTAAAATAAATTAATTTCTCTGATAAGAATTGGTTACAAGACATGTCTACTTATAAGTATGGCTTACAAAATTAATTTTGCTGATAAAAATGAGTCACATAACATATCTACTTCAAGGTTTCCTGACCAAATTACACAACTTTAAAAAGAATATATCTAGAGTATTGTACTCCACTTAGTTGTGGGATAAGGCTATATATTGGTTTACTGTAGTTTATTTAGTTGAAGCTTCTCGCATCCTTGCCTTTATTATTCTTATAGTTTCTTGTACAACAATTTCTAACACAAGCAGCCAAGAAAAATGCTGCTATAAGTAATTTTAGTATTAGAACTCAACTTAGTTCTTTATTGTTTATTACAATGTAATTCACTAGCATATATAGCCATATATGGTGATGAAATAGATTAATTAGGTTATGTTCTTTAGGTTTTAATTAGACTTGATGAACTAATCCAATTATGAAAGAACTTCAGTGTTTGTGTATGTATGTACAAGTCCAAATTTCATATTATTTCAGACATTATACAGGTTAAACTAGCTCCTCCTTAAATAAGCCAAACCTAAACAAAAGTGATTGGCCTAATTAATAATAATACACATACTAGTTTGAAATGGCAATGTAGAAAGAATTGCTTGTCATCATATAAAACCCTGTTAATAATAGGCTAATCAACATTTCTTAACAATCATATCACTGACTTGCAAAACATACAATTAGTGTGAATTTTCAACAGCACACCGCATGCATGACACGTGAGAACAACATATATACACTGCAATGCTATATAGACAGATAATTTTGAAAGAATTCAACCATAATTTGGTCAAGATTCGAGGTGGTAGTTGAAATTAAAGTAGAGCGGCTAAGAGCAAGCAATAGGTATCCTAGATCCAATTCCCCCGCCACCTCTCTTTCTCTTTAGAAAAGCATTGTCTACCTTTTTCTATTAGCAAATGAAGAAATGCATTCACTAAATTGAGTACAAAGGGCACTCAAACCCAACATATAGATGTAACAGGCCCAACTTAGTTTCCCTACAAATAAACTATAAACTATATCTACTGAAAACAACCTTCACTAGATACATATATAAAAGTTTCAGGTTTAGTACTACTTCTACCAGCTTAGTCAAATTATGAGCCCCAAAAATGCTATAAGACTATATATAAAACCTATTGAAGAAAGGGTATCTCTTTCAACCACAAGCATTTAAGACTAAACCTTCCTTTCTACCTAATATACCAGGATAACTGGATAAGGTGTTGCTTTTCATCACGTGATGGAAGCTTTTGGTTTGCTACTATCTTTGTTCTAAACTAGGAAAAGGATAAGATGTTCACTTTTGTGAGGGTGAAGGACAATTCCAACTGAAACTATGTTGGCTATAAGAGAGCCTAGGAGTAATGAAATTAAGGTCAGTGTTGTATTGGAAGGATTAGGTGTTAAAGCTGAACTCTTGCATTTAATTAAACAGCTCTTTAGATAAGAGGAGACGTCATGAAAAGGAAAGAAAAAAGTAATGATACATAAATCATCTTTTATTTTAAACACCTCACTAATATTTTTCATTTATCTCTATCTCTCTTACTATCACATCATAAATCATATAATATCTATATTTTTCTTTCTTTTTTTTTTCTTTTTCTCTAGGTGTTTGATAACATTTGGGATGTCTATCAGACATTTTCTGAAACAGAAAATAAAATGAGGGCCAGTTTGATGTGAGAGCACGTTATTGTTTTCATTTAAAATTTTCACTTTATCTTCTGTTTACATTTATACAAGAAATTGTGAACAAAATTTTATTTTATAATTTCCTTTACAATTTTTTTCATGATAAGAAACAAAGTAAAGATAAAATGTTTTATGATTATTTTTTATCAAGAAATAATAAATGAAAATCATTTTGAATCTGACTATAGTGCTAGACTCTTGGTACACATTAAAACACTTCATCATTTTCTTAAGATAGAAATACTGTTATTCTATTAGCTAAATATTTATTAAATCCATCCATCAACATAAAATGAAAAATAAAGTATATTGAACCCACTATTTTCTTATAAAAGTTAAAGAAACCCTAGTCTTCATTTAATGTTAGAGAGAAGATCTTATAT
>PYAF01000762.1:98473-109704 GCA_007407185.1 Glycine tomentella
AGAAACCCTAGTCTTCATTTAATGTTAGAGAGAAGATTATATATTTTTCATTTTTTTTCACATTACTCCCTCTATCTCAAAAAAAATGTTACATTTTAAAAAAAAATCAAAATAAATGTTATGTTAGCTTTTCTCCACTAATATTAATTTGTTTTCACTAATGCTCTTAATAAGTGTCACCTTAGTTTTTCAATATAATATTATTAATAAAATTAATTTTGAAAACGCTTAAAAAAGATAGAAGCAGATAATATAACTCAAATTCAAAATGTTAACATTTTAATTAAAACAAAAAAAAAAGGTTTGGAATCTTAAGAGTAATGTACCTGTAAAACTTTATTTTGTCAAAATTTTAAAACATAACAACATAAAAGAGAAAGTAAGCTTTAAGTAAGCAAATGGTTTACTGAAAAGTGAAAAAAATTGCAACTAAAAGCAAAATACCAATCAAATGGCTGAGATCTCCCAACAAACACACGATTCTTGACTGTCTTAATTAGTATATATCAACCCATAATAAGATATTCTTTAGTAGTTCCAAATGCATGTGGTATAAAGTTATACCTCGGCAATAAATTCCATCAACTAGAACAAAAAAAGTTTAGCTGCATGTCAACTAAACTTTTCAACTTATGCTCATTAATATTGCAAGAGAAATAGTGATAATTATAAGTGTAAAAAGATTACGATTTAAGATTATGAAAGAGGGAGCGAAGATTAACGATTTTCTAACAAAAACTAAAGGTCTCCAAATTTGTGAAGATAAAATCTCATCAAGCTGTTATACGATCAGGAGACTCTTCCTATCAATTCTTGGCTTTCATTTGCAGAAAAGATGCATTGCAAGGTGATATTAATTAGAAGCTTTTGTTTGGAGTAGATACTAACACCATGCATGCTAATTTTAAAAAGTTCGAGATTGATGACTTGCAAGTTGCAACTACAAGAGAAAAAAAAATACTGATCAAATAATTAACATTATAAAAGATCTATGAACATGTCCCATTTTTCTTGATGCCAAAAGATGTAAAAAAATTCAAGGCATAAGAAAGGGTCATTTTCTATTGATATTTCTCATTATTCCTGTATGAAGGAACAGAAGAAATATTCATATAAACTCATTTAGAACATATGCATGTCTTCTCATATCATTTTGTATTTCAGTCAGTTTTTTATTTTGTTAAATTTCCTTATTAGCATTTGAAGGGTTAAGAGAGATGACCACCCCCTCCCAACAAAATGAAAAAAAAAAATACATAATTGAAGAGTATTAAGAAATATGTAAATTTCACAAAAACCACATGAATATATATGTACGATCAAGCATAACAAAGTGTTAGATTCATATTTAAGTTCTTTCCCTTTTGTTTGTTAACTCTTTCTCCAAAGTCAGTTTGCTGACAATTCAATTATTTTATGTAGCATTTCATTATGCTTTTTGAACATACACTAAACTTTTTTTTGAGATAAATATAATTTAACTTATATATAATTTATTAAGAAATTTTCAAACCGTACACAAAACTATATTACTCCAAAACAGACAGCACAAATTCCAAGTGCTCCTACAAGAAGAAGCTCCAATTAAAGTTATAACTCCAGCCAGAAAATCCACTTGTATATCTATGCTAAGGGTAAAAGCTAAAAATTCTATATCACTTAAGTTGTTATGCTCAAAACACTCATATATATGAATAATTGTAAATCCTCTTATAACACTCATTTGTATATCTATTCTATATTGAACAGTTTTATAAGTAATGAAAGCTAGCTACACCAAGCCCGCATATGACTCTCAGTTGTTGTCTAGGACTTGATTAATTGCTAAATAGATTAGATCTTAAGTTGAACATTTTGCAATTTCAACTATATATATATATATAAATATTACATGTTCTTACAATACTATTTCTTCTACTAATCTTCCTAATACTTCATTAAAAAAATAATTAAATGAAAAGTAATACATATAATATTTTGGAAACATTTAATAGTTTCTTCATCCAGTAAGTAGGATTAATGGAAATATGTTATAAGAGAATTTATAATTATTCATATATAGAAGGAAAGTGTAGCATAACCCCGGTAATAATAATAGTAATAAACCTTGGAATGAGGTTAGTGTGTGAACCCTTGTTATATTAAAAACTCTGGTGATCACACTCACACCGCACATTATTTTATGGAGCATCACAAGCTCCTTGCAGATAGAGTTACATTTTCCTTTTTTTATATATTTGGAGCACCATATTAATTATTCTTTTAAGGTTTCCCTCACTTTATTCGATGATAGAAAGAAGTATAGAGAGTCCAACCCTACTTAATCCTAAATAAAATATTTAATAATCAGGAGATATGACTGGAGCGAGGAATCAAATCATCGTTATGTGGTGCTGCTATTAGAAAACTTGCTCTCGTTATCTCTCTCTCTCCATCCCATAAACATTGTACATGTCAGTGTTTAGTAAATATGATACATCACTAACCTACATGTACAAGCTCCTTCTTTGCCCGTTACTGAGGGAACAAGGTTCCTTTATTAATCATTCCTGCCTTTCACCATTATGTTTAATTTGTTGGGGAGGTGTGGGGTACTTCTTAATATGTTAAAATTACTAAGATATATATAACCTCATCTTTGGTTCGATTTTAACTTAGAAAATACCTGCATCCTAATAGAAGAAGCCATATAAATAACCTCATCTTTGGTTCGATTTTAACTTAGAAAATACCTGCATCCTAATAGAAGAAGCCATATAAAGTTACAGCCTCTTAATTAGCCCACCCATCAATCTAAGAATTTGTTAATTAAGCTCTAAACAAGGATAGGATCGATTGTAAGGTGCATCGTAGATGTAAACCCTTGTTCACTACAATCAATTTTGTTATAGAATCCCTTGGTAGTTATATTTGGACATCCCAATTATACAAATACCGCATTAACACTCATCATTTTTCTATGAACATATCATATTTGTAGTTCTCCATCTTCTTTCTCTAGGTTTCTACTAGCTATAGCTAACATGTGAGTTCAAGGATCATTTCAAGTTCCACAAACTCCCTTTGCTTAGCTACAATAGTGCACCCCGAAATAATAATAAAAAAGAAAATGTACGAATAAAAAATAAAACTAGATCCTACCCAGTGTATTTTCATGTTTATGACAACTACGTGACAGTATAAGATGTAAAAGTACATATATATTGCACATGTATAGGCGTGCATGAAATTTACTAGCACACAAATTATAGGAACACAGGTATGAAGAGAGGGGACGCTAAAATTACCATAAGCAGAAGCAATAATCACACAACACAATTAAATTTATGAACAAGGAAAGGGAAAGTTGAAATAATTAAGGAAGAGAATGGTGATGAGCACCTGGAGCTAGCAAATTCATAGAGCTTCCCTCTTGGAGAGAAGATGATAAGAGCAACCTCAGCATCACACAGAACTGATAGCTCAAATGCCTTCTTCAGCAACCCATTTCGCCGCTTTGAGAAAGTTACTTGCCTGCTTGTGGCATTCTCTATACGCTTCATCTGAGTCTTTCCCCTCACCATTATCTCTTTTTTTACTTCTTTCTGTTGACTCAAATCATGCATCAGTACCCCAAAATAGATATCAAACTACAAAATCACTTCTACACACATAAACACATGTATAAATAGGGTCAAGAAGAGAAAAATTACTTCTATACACACACATACACATGTATAGGGTCAAGAAGAAAGTCCTCACCAAGTAGCTATAGAGCAAACAAAGAAATTAAACCTTCTGGTGATGGGGAAATGGAGAGATTTGCAGCAAATCTGAGCCTTCCAAGTAAGACTTGAGGACACAGAAAGCTAAAGCAGATAGAAAAATGCAACAGATTAGAATCACTATTATTAATCACAAGACTCATTAAAACCCCCCAAAAAATGTGAAATATATATGAAGGATGAAGGTTACAAAGAAATGGGAAGTCAATGAAAAAGCAGAAGAAAACAAAATCCTGAATCCTTACATAAGTACAGATTTCAATGAAAACAAAGAAAACCAATTGTTCAATTAAAGTGTGAGTAAATTCAAGTTTCTTCCCAACAAAGGATCTAAACACCCCAAAAAGGAAAAGGTTTTTTTTTGTTCCTAGATTGGTAGATACTTACCAGCAAGAAAAGCAACTTCAAATACAAGCAGTTCTCTCAGTAAGCAAAGGAAAAAAGTAGAGTTACCAAAACGAAAAAATTGGTAAAATCAAGGGAAAATCTTTTGAGCCAAGGAAGGGAGCTAGGAATAATAAAGGCTTGAGCCTGGAAAAGGAAAAGGAAACAGAGAAAATAAGAACCAAGAATCCAAAGAAAGCAGCAAGGACCCCAAAAGAGAAAGAGCATATATACACACACACTGCAGAGAAATAGAAAGAATAAAAAAGGGTATGCTAATACTACATAATTGAGATATGTATGTTGAAGAAAGCATTGGATTTGACCTATCTTTAGCTAAGAGAGAAAAGAAAGCACAGAAGACACACACACCAGCTTTCCTTATTCATCCACCTTGTGTTTCCAACACCATTTTAAGAAACAAAAATATTTTTTATATATTATATATGGTTATGGAGAAATTGAAACCTCATCCCTTGCTTGTTTTGGTAAAAACTAGACGCCAACTGGCCCAAAAAAGAAATTTTCCACATCAGAGCACGTAATGGAAAAATAATATATGAAAATGATGTGCGATTTTTCTATAAAAGGACATGGGAAAAAATATGTATATAAAGGACGACAGTGAAGTCCATATGGAACCTTTCGTAAACAAAAAATAATAATAATAATAATAATAATAATAATATATTATCTTTGCCAAATCACCTCGCGCAAGTGGAGGGTTCAAATTGTTTGGTTGGTCATCTAATTTGTACGTACTGTATATGCATAATAAAAATAAAAATTATTCGAAAAAAAATTATTCGAACTTTCAAATGTGATCTATGCTTTTTACAAGCTTTTTCTCAATTTATTATGATTAAGTTTTAGAAGAATTTTCATTCAATAATATTTATTAATTAAATGTATAATAATACAATTAGAATATAATAATAATGCAATTACTTTCTTATCGCAAAAAAAAAAAATAGAATGCATTTTAAACTGTATTAAGTTATAAATTGTTATGATGATAAGTTGGTGACTTTTATAATTATAGGTTATACTTTAGACGGTTGATGTAAATTAAATCTTATTTTATGTAAACACGTGTACAAATTTTTATACTTAACAATGCATGAACATTAAATAAATTAAATAAAAATAATAGCATAGTTAATTTATTGTTGTTGTTGGGAGAAACAGAGAGACATAATATCTTTTTAAATTTATAAATAAAAATAAATTAAAAGAGAAAGAAGAGATGGAAACTAAATAAATAGTAATAGCATAGTTAATTTTTATAAGAAAAGAGGAGTTAAATAGAAAATTAAATGTGAAAAATATAATAATTACTTGATAAAAATAAAGGGATAAAAGTGCACAAACAATGAGTAGACCCTGAAAATCTATTTGCTAGAGGAGAAAGAAATAAAATAAATAAAAACAAAAATATTTATGATAATAAGAAAAATAAAGTAAAAATTAAAATATTTAATTAAAAATAAATTAAATAAAGAGATGAATAAAAATAGAATATAAAAAAAAATACTAATAGACCCCACTTTATTTCCACTTTCCTCATCCTATTTTCCTGCTACTAGCATAAAACAGGATATCCCTTTGTGATATTTATAGTTATTGTTTTGATATTATTTAGGAGATGTAAAATGAGAGGCATGAAAAACGAGAAAAAGATAGTGGGAAGTAGTGAGGTGCTGTGCAGTGCAGGTGCAGGAACTGTGGGGCACAGCACCACTGCACAGTTAAAAATAGAGGAAACTCGGTACAATGTTAGAAACACGTTAACTTCATCC
This sequence comes from Glycine tomentella, assembly GCA_007407185.1. Lineage (NCBI taxonomy): Eukaryota > Viridiplantae > Streptophyta > Magnoliopsida > Fabales > Fabaceae > Glycine > Glycine tomentella. The sequence goes on from PYAF01000762.1 coordinate 104,421, forward strand.
GTACAACATCGTACATAGACTCATCAATAATGCCTCCAAAACTAAAGCAACTTGTCATCAAGTGTCATTATAACCATTATCTTGCATTCACACATTTCCTTTCACCAAACTGTTTAAATACATTTAAACAAATAAATAATAAATAATTATTAAAATATTAAATATGTATTTATTTTTACAACAATAAATTTTCAAATTAATTTAAAATCTATATATATAGATTAATTAATTTTAAATACATGAACATAGTACTAACTATATTAATTTTTAAAAGACTGCTTAAATTTTTGTTCTCTAAACTTTTTTAAAAAATTATTTTTAGTTTCTAAACAAAAATTTAATTTTTTTATATATACTTTTTCTCTATTATTATTTTAGTCTAAGATGATAGTTAGATATAAGTTTAAGTATATTTTTCATTCTTTATCTTTTCAAATTAATTGATAACATCAATTAATTGAAAAAGGAAGCACTTGGTGAATTGAAAAAAACATGGGTTGTGTTAAAACCAACATTTGCTAGGTAGATCGATAGATCGGCAAAAATTTATTATGTGTTCTTTTTGCTGAGTGCAGACTTGTGGGTACTTATATTTTTTTTTTAAAGTATTATGACTTTAAGACTTCTTAAGTGTGGAAGGTTGAATATATGTGAAAGTTTGCATATATGTAAAGTCGTATTTTAATATCATGCTTCTCTTTCCATCCAAAATTAGATGAAGCATAATATTAAGATAGGATCCTATATATGCAATAAGCTTCCATTCATTCCTGTATCGCTCTATTCCTTTCCATTTTTTTTAATCATTAATTTTTCTCTCGGCCATCAAAACTCCACTAAAACTAAAATTATCTTTGAAAATATATTTTAATTAATTTTTAAATTTTTATTAGTTAAAAAACTTATTTGATTATTCGATAAATAATTTTTTTTAATAATTTTTAATATTTTTTGAAATACTACTTCAAGTAACATTTTTTAAAATGCTAATTCTTATTTTTTAACTTTTTATATTTTCTTTCATTTTTATTTTTAATATATTTATCCAATTTTTTAATTATTCTTTTCAAATAAATTATAATTTATTATTTTTTTTGTCATTTTATATTTTTTAACTACTTTAATAATTAATTTTATTGAATATTTATAAGTTAATAAACTAGTTTTTCAACTTTTAGACTCAGTTTCCAACTTTAAATTATTAATTATTTTTCCAGTTAATTTTTTCACTAGTTTTTCCGAATATATAGCCTAAATCAAACATTTCACAAGAGTAAAATAAATTACGTTAGTTATCTTAAGCTTCTTAATTCACTTAAAAGAACTTTTAAGCTTTACAAAACAGAGAGAAAAAAAAAAAAAAGGACATAGCTGTCAGCCTGTCACACAATTAAACGATACTTAAATTGCTTAAAAACTTGTAAATTTTGAAAACAGAATGCCAGTATAATATAAGATACTATTTAGAGCACTAGCTAAGTAATCCAATATTGTTACATCAAGCTTGAGTATGACTAGGATGGTGATTGGCAACACCTTAAAAATGTGTTTAAACTTTAAACCAAATTCAAACCACTAGCTAGAAACTAAAATTACTAAGTTCATATATCGATTATATCATGTTGAAATCACTGTCACTTAAAAATAATATATTTTTCTAATTAAATTAACTACTACCCATGTTTCTTTTCATTTGTCTTTTAAGGTTATTTTATAGATAAAAAATAAAATAATTTTTCTTGATTCTAATAAAATAGTTCTGGAATTTCCTATTTCATTCATTTCTCTTTCATTTTATAATAAATGCATGTGTAAATTAATTAAGATAAAGAAATACGCAAGAGTATATTATTGATAAAATAATATTTAATCTGATCTAAAAAAAATTTGGTGATAGATAAATAAAACCATAAATTCTTTTAAAATCTAAGAATTAAAAAGGAACAGAAGGAGTAGTTTTCTTAATGTCAGCCTACTACTGTACCACCCTACTTGATATCTATTAACATATAGACAAAAAATAGCCTATTAATTTTCCGTCCTGAGTGCGGACAAGTCATAGGGGAATACATTATAACATGACTTAGCTTTCAGTTATCCGATTGTGAAAAATATGTGTATTTTGTATTCCACTAAGAAAATAGTCTTAAATTTACTCTATGATTTGTAAGGGTATAATTGGAAAAAATACAATTAAATATTGTTATTCTAAAACAACTAAAGTTTTGAAAAAAAAATGTTATAACAATTAAAGTATTAAGAATGAATGGAGTATTATTTTAAAATTTTAAAATGACAAACAAATAAAAAAAATCTTTAAAAGTGACAAACAAAAGAAATAAAAGTTTAATTTTAATTTTATGCATTGCGAATGCAACAATTTTTACAATGTCAATTAGCAATCAAAGTAAATGTCACTTAGGCTTTTATTACCATAAAAAATATAATAAATTTATTATACCAGTTTGTAATTAATGATATGTTTGATGCAGCGACATGAAGGGGAAGTGAGTGAAGAGAGTGAGCCAAAGCTGGTGAATTTTGTCGATTTGATGATAATGAAGAGATGGAGTGAATTTTATATTTTTTCTTAAAAGGGGAGGGACCCACACATGGAAACTTCTGCTCTAAAATGAGAAGAAATATGAGGAAATGTTTACTCAAAATGACTCCCCAAAACTTATACTCATACTCGTTTTTTTCATGAAATTTCTAATCGTCCTGGTGATTTTAGCTCGTCAACCACTTCAGCATACTACTCCTTCAATCTACTATTATTAGTTTTGGGGTTTTTGATCTACTACACAGTTTTTAAAACAATAAATGATATGTGTACATATAATTAATTATATGGGTGGCGATGCTGGAAAAAATAGTCTTTTATGGAAGGATAAAATAATCTTTTATTTCTCTTAAATCAAACAGTTAATATATCAGTATAGCCACTTTATTTTTGTTGGTAAGGAAACCGAGATTATCGAGTCGTGAGATGACTAAACACTAACGAATAATTCCCTTTCAGACTAATGAACGGAAAAATATACTCTATAGCTCTATTCCTCGATCAGGTTCGAATTCACTCCAAAAAAATTTATAGCAATTGTTGTGAGCCTGAAGTTTCTATATTAAACTACTTTTAATATATTTGTGACGAAAAGAAAGTTGTAAATGGCTAAAGTAAAAGAAAAGTGATAAAAAAAGATGTTGTAAAGTAAAGGTATAAATGACATGAATCAACACATTTAAATGAAATTAAATAATTTTTAATAAATGTGAAATCAATTAATTAAAGATTTGTTCGGAGTAGTTATGAGTTTTTGATTTTTTTCTTAAATATAATTTTTAAAATAAAACATGTTAGATAAAAATGGAGTTGAATTAGTTTTTAAATTTAATTTCAAAACAATTTTATATTCACATTCAAAATAAAATAGGTTAGTTGAATTTGATTTTTTAATTTTAAAAAATACATTGTAATCACCGTTACTATTACCATTTTGTCATCACATTGTCGTTGTCCCCTTCCCCATTCTACCACCACATTGTCGTCATCACTACTATTATCATTGTCAGTGTCATCATCAACGTTGTCATTGTCTTTGCTACCACTTTGTTGTCTCTATTATTATTATTGTCATCGTTGTCCACCTATCATCTCTCATAATTTTAAAAATCAAATAGATTATTGATTCAATCAAGACATTAGGTCATTGGATCAATAATCGAACTAATGAGTCACTAATTGACTCGCATGACCCAATTTTTATTAAGAAATTAAAATTTTATGTCCAACCTTAATTAATGACCCATTAATTGAGCTATATGATCCAACACGTTTCCTTCCTTGGGCGTTACTCGACCTAGGTCAATAGGTCATTAGTTTAATTACAAACTTGCCCGGATTTCATCAAATTTAATGCATGATTGATCAAGTAGACAACTCAACCTGATCAGACCTCCAGGTCGCGGTTGAACTGATCCAACCAACCAAGTCAGTTCGGATTTTGAAACAAAATCATTACCATTTCACGGCTACTACTATTACATGACCATTTCACCACCATCGCCATCTTCGTTATCATTATTCCACTCCTTCTACTATTGTCTCATTATTATTGTCACAACTTCTATCCTATTATCTCTGTTACCATTATTATTTTATAATAAAACAAGATAAAATAAAATGATTGACTCATTTTATTTATCTTTAATTTATAATATTTTTTATAAAATAAACCTAATCTCAAAATTCAAAACTAAAATAATTTAAATTTTAAAAAATTTCAAAACTAAAACTAAAAATTCATTCCAAAGAGGACTAAGTTAAACTAGAGAGAATTAGTTTGAGAAGAAGAAAACAAGGAGAGAGGAGGCATGTGAATGGTATAGACTATTGGTTAGGACATGACATGATGTGTGGCAGGATAGGATGAGATATGCCAATTATGTCATAGTACTTAGGTTTTTTATCGGAGCGAAACGTGTCTGGATACTGACAGCGCACATGAAAACATATGCCGGATAAGAAGGGACCACAAAGCGTGCTCTGTGTGTGTACCACCCACTTCGATGCATCTATCGATGATCCAACGGCCACAAAACTGTAGAATTCATCTGAATTAGATTTTTGCATCAATTTATGTTTATAGCACCAATCTATGTTGCGCGTCACTCCCAATATACCTGCTGCCGTCACCTTTTCTCAGATTTTTTGCCTTTCATTTCGTGCGCACAGTTTTTTTTTTTTTTTTTTATATTTCTTTTCATACCATAATAAAGTATTTATGGTATCATTAGTATATAAACTAAAATAATTATAATAATTTAATATTGATTCAAAAATTTAATTGATATTATTTAATTTTTTAAATTTTCAATAAAAAATAAAATTATTATTTAAAATATTTTTCATTAAAACTTGCTATCATGTATAAAAAATCATTAAAAATAAAATTAAAATTAAATGAACAATAATTTAGAAATAATGATATTATATATAATCAAATTAGTTAGATTTATTGATATTTAAATTTAATATATAAGCTTTTTTTTTGCTAATATATGAATATAAAGAAAATACCAATAAGAATCCTAACTATAAGACATAATGAATTTATGTTTATTTAAAAAGTTAATTAGTTTAGTTGTTGATACTAAATTATTTATTTTATAAATTTATCTTCAATTTTATTAAAAATCTATTCATCTTTTTCAATCTCCATGAGAAAGAAAAGAATAGTATTTTATTTATTAGTTTATATACTAATGATACCATAAATACTTT
>PYAF01000762.1:119427-132880 GCA_007407185.1 Glycine tomentella
ACAATACAGAAACATTCACAATTCAGAACCAAAATAAGTTAAGGGCCTGCATATAAATATATAAAATGAAAATGAAATCAACCTTCAAGTAAAAACAACCTAACCATCATAAGCTCCCTTCCAATGAGACAACATAAACAGGGTGTCTACCTGAGGTTTGTAGCCATATAACATGCAAAGGAACTGTTTTGTTTCCTTCCATCATTCCCTAATTTACCTTGGGTTTCCAGTGTTCTCTCATAATAAAACCGATACATAATTATACACACACCCACACATACATGAAAGACTTTATCCCCATATGCTCCCTTCCATAAATCATAACATCAAAGGAGACCTAAAAATATAAAAAAAAATATTTCATTTCTTTTTACCTGTCCCCTTTTCTCCCCTAAACAAAAAAATTATCATAAATCAAGCATAGATGCACACATAAATTCTATAGCTATTTTGAATGAAGCCAATTCTATCATACTTTTTCTCTTACATGCACTACTCCTGTTTTCCCCTCTCATCTCTCACCACCTAACCTGAGAATGAAACCAAGAACTTCACTAAATAATTACATTGGTTAGTTATCCACCAGCTGGAATACTCAATCCTCACTCAGCTTAAAGCTATGTAATTTTCCTCACCAACCACACTTTATGATCTTCACGCCATCCCAGTCTTTATTACACGATTCCCATCACAAAATAATAAATCACCACGTCAGAGGAGCCATAATTGCAGCATGTACCCTAATGCCACATCAACGTACTCACTGCATGTACTCTCAACCCATTGTTTTTCCCTTGCACTTACTCCAATTCAGCAAACTCTGTTTGAAAGCTACTTAACTTATTTCCAAAACGCCAAAATCAGCAAATAAATCAGCTCAGTTTAGCTAAATAATCATTTTCCTAAAATTACCTGTTAAAAAAATAATTCTTTTTACAAAAAAGGAAAAAAAAAAACAGTTCCAACTTCCAAAAAAACACTCCATCATAAACCTCCCAAAAAGCCATAGAATTAGTACTAACCATCCAACCCTAACTAGTATCCTCTCTCTCCAAACAGAATGTTGTTAGTCACTAATTCAATCACTGTTCAAAAAATAAAAAACAGAAAGAAAAAATATTCACACACAAACACAATCAACTAAGATCTAAAATCAATTGAAAAATCTAAATCGAGAGAGAAAAGACGATTGAAATCGGGAAGAGTACCCAAAAGAGAAGAGAATACATCTGGCGCACAAGCGCGTGATCCACATAACCCTACACCTCCACTTGGGCATGGGATTCTCCTTGTCCTTCCACCCTGCCAGCGCCACCTTCGTCGCCACGTACCCCACAGCTAGGAAGAGCCCGAACAGCGCAAGCCGCAGCGCCGCCAGCGGCAGGCACAGCGCCGTCTTGGCCCACTCGTAGAGCCCCTCGATCGCCGGCGTGCGGTTGCGGAACGGGTCCAGGGTGGACGGCAGCGGCACGGAGAGGTCATCGTCGCAGCCGAGCGCGATGAAGGCGTTGCCGGTGGCGGAGGGCGCGGCGGAGGGGTGGACGGTGACGACGATGCGGTCGGAGGAGGAGAGGAGGGGGGAGGAGAGGTCGGAGTCCGCCATTGGGCAGTGGGGCGTAAAGATACGTATAAATATACGTAGTGTAGAGTGGGGAGTGACCCGAGACGTAGCGAAGAAGGAAAAGGGAAAAAGGAGAAAGGAACGAAAGAGAGTGACCAGTGGTGTGTGTTGTGTTTTGTGGCCGTGGTCGTGGAGTGCTGTGGTGTGCTGCTTTTATTTTCATTGTTTATTGTTTCTGGTTCAGTGGTTTGCGTTGTGTTGTGTAACTATATAATTTTCTTTTTCTTTTTCTTCTAATATTAGTAGAAAATAATGATTAATCTTTTATCTGAATATTCTATTTTTCAGCATGATTTATTTTATACTAAAAATAAGTCCACTTATGAAAAATATTCAAATTAAAATAATATGTTATATTATATTATATTATAATTATAATGATATAATAAAGCTGTCTAGGACTCTAGGGATTGATTATTTGATTTACTCGTTGATCTTCTGCATATGTAAGTTCGAGTTCATTTATTTTTCAGATTTGTTTTATGTGTGTGTTTGGAATAGGTCTAATAATATGGAAGAATGAATTTTATAAAGAAGTAACTATTTTAAAAATAATATCTAATATAAATTTTACTGAATTAATAACATACTTTTTTACTGCAATAATATATTAAAATTAAACAAAATTTTTAATAACAGTTTTCTATTATTAATTCCTTAGTTGGTACCTTAAAAATACGGGTTAACAATAATTTTTATATTATATTAGGTACAATTTTTTTATGTTTCACACTGTATTAAGTTAATTTTTTCTTTTTAATTAAATATTTAATTAAAATATTTCTTCAATAATTAATATTTAAGAAACAAGTTTTAGTGTATTTTCACACTAAAACTTATTTGTTATAAAAAATCAAAGGTATTATTTTGTTAAGTATTAAAATAGAAGAGATATTTGACTATAAGTATATGCTTATTTAAAGATATTGTGATAAATAATTAAAGTGTGACATTCATTGTAGATAAAATGTTTATAAAAATTAAAATTTTAAATGCTTTGATTTTTGTCATTTAATTTATGCTTCATTTATGTAATATATATATATATATATATATATATATATATATATATTAAACTATGTTAAAAATAGTTATTTAATATAACTTGTAAAATATAAACTACTCTCTTCTAGAGTACGTGTGTGAGCACGCGGCACCTTGGCAAGTGTTTCCATTTTATTTTTTTGTGCTGGCATGTGTCTCCTTCTTGTTAATATTGTAGTATCAATTATTTGACTTATGAAAGGGGGTTTTGCAGAGGAACATGATGTAGCCACTTGCCCCGGGCATGTGTGCCATGGATCATGGATGTGGACGGCCAGCTTCGACCCTTTCTTTGACTTAACTGGTTTTCACATGCATTGTTAAAATATAAAAAAAGTAGTCTAAGAATTTGAGAAACAAAAAGTATTTATATATTAGATTATATTATACTCAAATATATATATATATATATATGAAGAGAAGGAATTAAATTATATTGATATAATTTTGATAATTATTATATAATTTTTATAATTTGGTATTGTTACAGATTTTATAATTGGGCTTGGTAATAAGGTCCACTGAGGAGTAGTGGATTGTTGACCTTAAGTGAAAGTAGATTGTGGACCTTGTCAATTATAAAGATTGTGCTACCTAATGATTAGAGATCTTGGTGGTGATTATCGGGGAAAATCTACCACCAAGAATATAAGTAAGGGATAATTGCAGAGGAAAAGGTATACACATTCTCATTCTCTCTTATTTTCGTTTACAATGTGCATACACCTCACCGGTTGAATATTGTTTCGTGTATAGTGATCATCTTCTGAGTATATTTTCTCTCATATAAATACCTTAAGAAGTATCTTGATCCAACATTAAATTATTAATATCTTTGTTGGACATTTCTGTTCATAAAATAATAGAACAAATATAAAATATAATTTTTATTAATCTAATCTTGAATTATATTTGTGTATCATTAATATCGTTTGTGTCAAATTTTATCAAAATATAACAATAATTAAAAGATAATCAAATAATTTATATGTAATATATTTATATTATGTGAATTTGAATCTATACTGACAAAATAATAAATGATTTTAAATTAATATAAAATTTTGTATATATAATTTATGTAATAAAATAATTCAATTTAACGATAAATTTTTTTTAAAAAGTATTATTTACTTGAAAAATATAAAATAATGTAATAAAAATATTACTAGCACTCCACTGTATATGTATTATAAATGAATTTTGTGGATGCCTCATAGTAGTTTGTGACAGCAAGGTAGTTTGTTTGAAATTGCTTAATTTACAAATACTATAAATAGTTTTTAAAGTCTAATAATTCAAACGTGTAAGTTATTGTTTGATAACTACTATAGAAAATCTAAACATTAGTATGGTTATTTTATTTCATATCATTTCATTTCATTCTATTTTAGTTTACCAAAATAAATGGAGTTTTATGATGTGTGTGAAATTATTATCTAGCGAAATGATAAAGTAAACTAACTTTTGGGAATAATTATTTAGATCAAGCATGTGATCTGGTTTGATCTAATCGTGTTGGATATGTTTTCTTTTAGGTGTAGGGGGCACAACAACTCAGCCTTTTGGCCACCTTTAAAAAAAATGAAATAAAAATCATGCGTTTAAAAATTTATTATAAAATCTGTCAGGATAACATTTTATCATAAAAATAAATTTAAGATATGTTTTTGTTGCTATAAAATTAAAAATATTTATTTTTTGTTCCTATAAATTTTTTAGTACGTCTTTTTTAAAATTGAAACATGTTTGTATTTAATATGCACTAAAGTAGTAGTACATATTTAGTATATTGGGATACCTTTGAAAACTAATTTCTTTTAAAAAGTTTTAAGGGACTCAAGTATAATATTAATAAGACTAGATGTGACTTGGAGTATAGTTTGTTGCATGTACGAAGTCCCAACTATATTAATTCCCCATGATAGATTTTAGCTAGATTTAGTTTTTTTTTTTTTTCTATACAAATTTTTCATGTTTATTTTATCCATTCCTTTTTACTTTTAAAATATGAATTTCAAGTTTGTTAATTTTTTTATTATAGATATTTTTATAACGATATCAATTGATTTTAACAAAAATATTTTCGTATCTGTAACTTTATTATTTGTTTTTTTAGAAAAAAAAAGACCATAATCTGTATTTATATTTGTACCAGAGTATAGTAACTAAATTCATGTAACATAAGTACATAACACGAACCTATGGACCACTCACAATAAGGAATGAATTTGTGAAATGCGTTATAGCAATGCCACCTTTTTCTTTCTTTCTTTTTTATTACAAAATGCCACCTTTTTCTTAAATTACACAATATCTACTCTAAAAGTGACACTTGACAATCTAAATTTAGGCAATTAACCTCAAATTAGTGTGAAAATTTCAGCTCCTAAGGTTTTATCTTTTCAACGCACATGATCAACGAGACAACAACAACAGTTTTTCATTAACTCAAGTGCAACAGTTAATTGGCATAGCTTCCTCATATTCATACAAGATGTTGCATGAATTAGCGTAACCTTACCCCCCGTTCTGTTCTAATTTTCGCCCTTAAAATGTTGAGTTTTATTTGTTTTATATATTCAAAAATAAAATAAAATGGAATTTTATTTATTTTTAATTAACAGTGTACATTTCATATTAATAAAAAGACCACAGCTCAAATCAAAGTTTCATTTGCAAGTTAATGAGGATTGGATGAGAAGACATAATAATTATTATACCGAATAAGTATTTGGTCGAGTAAAATACCTAAATACTCTACATTAAATAATTTTAAGTAATAGTTTTTCTAAGTATTCGAATATTTGGTCCAATCGAATACCCGAATATACTTGTTGAAATCAAAACATAAACTTTGGAAAGCGACAAATCCATTAATGTGTATTCGACTAAAAGGTTAAATATTATGAGAAAGGACACGGATGGTCCATACACATTCCCTTTATAGTTAAGTTAGTACCCTCCTTGGTAAGAAGAAACCTTTATTACTCGGTAGATCAAATACCTAAATATCCTCAACCCTCTTTTGTAAGAAGAAATTTCATATATTCGACTAAGCTGAATACTTACCAGAAGAAAGTCCCATCAAATAAACCGTGATGATCATCCCTTAAGATGGTTATTTAGCTTCATTAGCATCCTAATGATAATTAAAGATGAATTACCTAGAGTGATCACATGACACAAAGACCTATGGATCTAGAGTTCATTGAGGTATGTGTAAATAGTTGTTAGAATCTTGAGGTAAAGGGAATTGTTCACTCTCATTTACTACACTTGTTTATTGTTCTTGACCAAAATCTTACTTAACTGTTAGAGTTTTTTTTTACAAGTACTCCACCTATGTTCGTTAAAGGTTTGATTATGAAGAGGGAGACACCAAGCCAAGGAGGTCGCGAGAAGAAAATTACTTGTTTACCCATGTGCATGTACAATTATAATTTAGTGATTAAATAAGAAATTAAGAATTTCATTGGACATTTTGGTAAATAATTATATTTGATAAAATACTTTTTTACAATTTTAAAAACTAATTGTTTTTTAAAACTAACTTTATAAAAATCATGGGTATTCATTAATCAAAATGGACCCGCTTCGTTGGGCCACGCTATTAGGCCTGAAGTATATAAAAGGCAGTGGCCGATAACATTCAACCCTTTTCAAATAGTAATTGTATGCATGGCTGAAAGAATAAATTTCATTATAAAAAGAATTAATAGTTCCTGAGTTTTTAAAAAAACTTAAAGGTGTTAAGGAGGAAAAGAGTGTAATAAGAGATTAATTTTCTGTTAAGATTGCTTACTTTATTTCATGTTTTTCAGCTGTTTTTCCAGAAAAAAGCTTCTTGGCAAAACTAGATAAAAATAGTCATTATATCTCTAAAATAAGCTGAATCAACATGCATTGAATTTCAATTTAAAAACAAAGGTAATTAATTTTAAAATATATAAGCAACTAAAATTTTGGAAGAAAGAGAAAATTATCACATAAAAGTTAAACTAAAAATAATTAATAATTTTTTTAAAAAAGTAAATATTGTGTTAGAAAATAATATAGTTCCACATATTAACGAGAAAGATAATATAATAAGAGATATTTTCACTTTAAGAACTAACAGCGATATTCCTTGGAAAAAAAAAACTCACAGTGATGACTCCATTTTGTTAGTTATGTAAGGGAGGATTTAGGAGATAATAGATGGTTTATTATACTCTTTAAAATGCTTTCCAAAAATAGATCTTTTTCTCTAAAAAATAAACTAATGCAAATGCCAACCAATGTCTTACAAAAATTATAAAAAAATATTATAAATGTACCGTAGCGTGATTTCTAATGTATCCTCATTGTGATTCCTTGACAGGATGCCGGCCAGCAAGATCCATGAATTAATCCAGACGCGGAAATCAATGTGACTTCTTAATTAAACATTAGTGTTTAATTTATAAGATACTAATAAGAAAAGGTAAGAGGGACAATACCACTTTTTTAATCTCAACTTGTGTCTTATTTAGGTTAAACTTGAAGCTATGCCGTGACAAAAAATAAATAATTAATAACTGCTAAATGGTTAACACGCTTGCACTGGAATTCAAGGAGCAAGGGAATGAGTTCTTAATGCAAAGGGGTCTTTGTTTTTAAGCAATATCTTTATTGCAATTGACAGTGATATGTATGTGTCTTGAAATTTCCGGTTGAAGTACAAATATGAGGTGAAGTCCCACATTAAGTAGAAATGAAAAGATTGATATAAGTGAAAATAAGCCTCACAAACGTGAGTTTTAAGACCGATTTTGGATTAATGTATGATATCAAATTTATTTATGTTGTTGCTTATGACTCATTGGTGTAGATTTTCTTGGTGTTTATCCCTCTCGATTGCACAACACTTCCAAAATCAAACTTTTATGTTTCTCATCATTTGTTGATATTGAACCCTTGAGACAAAAGAATTTTGGGATTTCAGAATTAGTCCTTGGTGAACATTTCATCATTGATCTAGTTTGTAGTGTTTCAAAGCTAATAAAGTTGTCTAAGATAAAACTAAAAGGAGTCAAAGATAAAACATCATTTGAAATTAATCTTCATTAAGACTGCTAGTTATTATATGATAAGACCAGCAAACATAATGAAAATGAGAATGTTATTGGAAGTTTATCCTGAAGAAGCAATCTAAGGCTCTACATTTGATGTTGACTGTAGCCAAAGATAGAATCAGAAATTCTGTAATCTGGCTGGCAAGTTTCCCCTACCAAAAACCTTGATTAAATTGTGTGGAAGAAGCAAACTAGTTGAAAGCTTGCTTTTATATCCTTTCTTTTCTACAATTTTGATGGTATATAAGCTTCTTCTTGGAATGGAGACCAGTTGTACACTGTTTATCCATATGTTAATGTATTATAAGCCTAAAATGTCACTACTATGTTTCTGCAGTAACTTCCCAACTCCTTTTCTTTGGTTCCTATTGCTGCCGATTCTGCTGAGCAATGCTTCAGCTAATGATGTCAAACAGAAGGCAATCAATCAATTTCTTCTGCTCATTCATTCCTTCTCCGCATGTGTATATATACACACAAACAGAGAGAGGGCATATAAAGTGAGAGGAATATTCGTATGAAAGGGTGAGAGAAGTAAATCTAAACCATATAATCATATATGAGTGATTAGGATTAAAAGTTACTTTTGATTACATGACCACTTAAGAAAGTCACAACTTTGTCATTTAGTCCTAACCATTCATGCATGATTGTATGGTCTAGATTTACTCCTCTCACTCATACAAACACTCCTAAACATTCATTCTGTTTTCTATTATATGAGCTTGACCACAACATATGACATGCATGCAGAATTTTTACATTGTTTTCCTGGGAGACCATGCTGTGAGTAGAGACAGCTCTATTAGACACCCATTTAAATATTCTGTCTGCTGTTAAAGGAAGGTGGCCTAATTAACTTGTGAACATTTCCTTATGCTTCACTCTTCAAGCATAAAACACACAAAAGTGACTATGTAGCTCTTGTTTAATCTGTGTTTACTTAGAAGCTTCCTTGAAGCCATAGAATCCATGCTATACAGCTACACAAAGAGCTTAATGCATTTGCTGCTAAACTTTCTGAGGGTGAAGCTAAGCAGTTAACTGGCATGTTATTATTTTTTCTCTAGTTCATTCATATTTGTCAATTAGTGAATACTATTAGTCACACTTTTTTTTCTCTTTCTTTTTTGGTATGTTTAGCCATGGATGAAGTGGTTTCGGTGTTCCAAATCAGTACCGCAAGCTACACACAACAAGATCATGGGACTTTATTGGGTTACCTTTGACTGCTAAGAGAAAACTGAAATCAGAAAGTGACATAATTGTGACACTTTTGGAGACAGGTTCATCATACCTTACTTTCCATTTTCATTTGCTTCATACTTCCTTGTTCTTGTTATTCCACACACACACATATATAATGACACTTCATGATTTAACTAACATTGTGTCTCTCCATATTGGTGAGGTAGGGATCACTCCTGAGTTTCAAAGCTTCAAGGACGATGGATTTGGTCCTCCACCTGCTAAATGGAAAGGAACTTGTGATCAATATGCTAATTTTTCAGGCTGCAACAAGTAACATCCCTATTCTTGTGTACATTGTGGCACTATATTTTGAATTTGTGGACTTTAACATATAATTATTAGTACTATGTTTTAATTAAATTTTACGTGTAAGTAACTGAATCTAATTTATTTCAAATTCTTAATATAAGTGGTCAGAGAAACAATTAAAAACAACTACAAAAAATAATCATTTGAAGGCACTACAAATTTTGTAGCACCTGTGAAATGCCCAAATCTTTATCTAGTTACTGCATATATTTGTCAAATGAAGTTGTAACACCAAAAAGATATGTACATCCTTAGGCATGACAACTTCACCTGCCTCCGCCCGCATCGGCCCGCACCCGCCCCGATTTTGACGAGAAAAAATCGAGTTGACCGGTTTCGGGTTTAGGTTCGACTTTTCCTCGCATGCTGAATTCGGGGGCGGGGGTGGTTTTGGTAATGTTGGTACCTACCCCGCCCCCACCCTACACCTATTTGTCTTATAGTAACACAAATAATAATGGTATTTGTTTAAACCTTTGTTACTATTTACTATGCATAGTAATAATTTAGTTAAATTTTAATTTAATTTGATGGTTTTAACAATATAATTTTTTTAAACTTATCATTTATATATATCGAGTCTGATAATTTGATTAACTATCATAATAAAGAACTTAAAATATATAAAAATTAAGGATAATTTTAATTAGTTGAAATCTATAAAATTTTATATCAATTAAATGTATATAAAAATTAAACTCTTAGTTTTTGTTCTTTTAACTTCTCTTGGGGGAAGGAATTTGTGTTTGTAGGCATGCGTTTTGTATTGTTATTCAATTATTTCATATCAAGAACGATAATATTTAATATAAGAATTTAGCCAAAATAATCGAGGAGAAAAAATAAAAGAATGAAAAAGATTTAATCAAGAAGTAAAATTATTTTATACTATTATATATTCAGTGGTGTAATTAATGACGTATCATATTGTTTATATTTTGTTTCAAACTTCATGGGAATTCTATTGAGGATAATTATGTTCAAATATTTAACAAATCTATATATCTGAAAATCAAACTTAAGATTATTATTAAGTTTTCATATTAATTAATTTATACGTTTAATGATGCATATCAATATTAATATAAAATATCAAACTTTTTATATAACAAATTAATTATTATATATTAATTTTAAAATTATATGTAACGGAAAATACTTATATTTGATTATATATATATATATATTATTTTGTTGGTTCGGGATGAATCCAGTATTTCTAGTGGTTACATATTTTTCTATAATGAATCCATACCAACATAAACGAAGTAGAAGAAACAAATTAGAAAAAGCAAGATGGACAAGGGCGGGGGCGGGGGCGAGGGTGGGGGGCAAATTTCTAACCCTGCGATTTTCGGGGGCGGGGGTGGGGTTTTAGAGGCGGGGGCGGGGGCGGTATAAGCAAAAACCGCCCCCGACCACCCCCGTTGCCATGCCTATACATCCTTGCAGTTGAGTCCTTAAAAATTCAATAAGGATTATCTATGATGGAGGTCCTAATTTTAATCCTATATTGATCAGCATATTTGTAAACATAAACTTCACAAGTTTTAGTGTGACTTAAGCTAACATCATGCATTGTTCCTTCTGCTTGGCAACTCTCCATGGAATACTTGAAGCAAGCTCATAGGTGCCAAATACTTCAAGATTGGCGAAAGGCCTGATGGACATATTGTTCCCTATAGATTGTTGGAGTACATGTGTGAGGTAAAGTCCCACATCGGATAAAAATAGAAAAGTTGAGCACCATATAAATGAAGAGAAGACTCATACACTTAAGCCTTGTGATTTTGGGTTAAAATGTGGTGTCTAGTTCACTTATATGGTTCATCCATGGAGGCTAGATAGTACAAGGTACTAAAGAACTTCTCTAATTATGATAGACATCAAAGTGCATGTAAAACTTATTGACACATACCTACCTTATAGTCATTTTTATTTCAACCGTGAAGACTATTTCATTACAGGTCACATGAATGCATGCAACTTGTGGTACTATTACTATATGTTCATATCCAAGACCAAGGCTAAATTAATATACTTTTGGTCTCATAAGTTTAATTTTTTTTACTTTAGTTCCTTAAAGAGTCTATGTTAAATTAAGTTGGTTTTTCTGTCAATTTATTAGATTAACTTTTAGAAGTTATAAAGAGACTAATTAAAACCAAAAAAACAAGATAAAGGAAAAAAAAAATACATTTTAGCCTAAATAAAATCATATAACCAACCTTACGCTTACTGGAATTCACTCTATATTCCTACACATCCAACTCTGGGTGTAATGCAGGGGGGAGCACTGAGCACCTTCAATCCAAAACAAAAACAGTACTCCCTTGTTGATGGGATTGATGCGGCCCGAAGCCCTGGAAACAAGGAAAATGCTAAGTAATTTTCTTTTTGTTTCTTTGACAGCACCTAGTTAAGCTTTTAATATTAACAAAGAACATTTCAAATGCATTGACAGATTCTGCTATTAAGATTCCTTGGAGCCAAAAAAGGTGAAAGGAAAACTTGTATACTGTAGATTAAGTACTTGGGACAGTGAAGCTGTTGTGGAATCAATTGGAGGCATTGGTACTATAATAGAAAGTGAGCAAGTTTTTGAAATTGCCCAAATATTCATGGCTCCGGCCTCCGGCTACCATTGTGAATAGTAGCATAGGTAAAATTATTACCAATTATACACAGTCCACAAGGTATGACAAGATTCTATTGATTGCTCTCTGAATGACCCCTAAGGTTGATATTTGGTTAATTATTTATTTTTCTTTAACAAGCTTATTATAAATGAATCTTTGTTACAATACTTTTCTACTTAATTATCCCATGATATCTTCTATTTTAATTTCTTGTAAGATCACCATCAGCAGTAATACATAAGAGCCATGAAGTAAAAATTCAAGCTCCATTTGCTGCTTCATTTTCATCTAGGGGTTCAAATCCAGGATCTCAACATATTCTCAAGGTACCAGTACCAGAAGCTGCAAAATTCTCCTCCATTATTTAGTTAGTGGACTTATTTCTAATCTGCTTGTAAATTGACCATAAAGCTAGTAGTATTTAAGAACTAAGTGAGTTTTATAATCTATTTGATGCAGCCTGATGTTGCAGCTCCTGGCATTAACATTTTGGCATCTTATACACCCATGAAGTCAATTACTGGTCAGAAAGGGGATACTCGATTTTTAGAATTTACACTTATGTCTGGAACTTCTATGTCATGCCCTCATATTGCTGGAGTAGCAGCATATGTGAAGTCATTTCACCCAAAATGGACTCCTGCTGCAATAAGATTGATATGCGCTTAGCATATAAGGAATTTCCAAGCATTTTAGACCAAAAATTGAGCATAAAGCATTCTTTATTGCCCTCGTTGTGTATAATTTAAGCTATCTTGATGAATTTGCCAGGAAATCGACCAAAGACACCAAGAATGGGCTGAAACCAGAAGAAATGAGCAGAACTTGGAAGTGCAGCTGGCGCCTGGAGCGCCAAGTTTGGCGCCTAGGGCGCCGCAATCTCTGGAGTCAGGCGCTTTGAGCGCCACAATGGCGCTGTGGGCGCCATTCCTTCTGCCATCCGGTGCCTTGAGCGCCGTCTCCGCGCCTAGGGCGCCGCAAGTTCTGGAGCTGGGCGCCTGGAGCACCAATTCCCACGCCCAGAGGCGCCATTGCCTCTGGAGTCCCGCGCCTTGAGCGCCGTTCACCGCGCCACGAGCGCCACAGCCTCTGGAAGCCGGCGCCTGGAGCGCCAACCTGGCGCCAAAGGCGCCACAGGTCGACAGAAGCCACAATTAAGGGCAGAACAGAGATTTCACGAGGAGGGCTTTAAATACTCCAACCACCAGCATTCAATACACGTTTTTGGAGGGAGAAAAACACAAACTTAGGGTTTTAGAGCTTGGGTTCCTTAGCTAGGGTTTTTGGGAGATTGAAGACACAAGTGGAGTTGCATCTCCATCTTCTTCTTCCTTGCTTCAGCTGGGTATGTCCCTTTTTGTATTTCAGCCACTCAACATGAGGTTTGGCTAAGCTTTTATTGTAGTTAGGGCACTAGCATTTGATGTAAATTTCATTGGGATGTATTGAATGCTATTATTCATTTATCAAAGGCTATTTTACTGCACTTGCTT
>PYAF01000762.1:132980-146117 GCA_007407185.1 Glycine tomentella
TAGTTAGGGCACTAGCATTTGATGTAAATTTCATTGGGATGTATTGAATGCTATTATTCATTTATCAAAGGCTATTTTACTGCACTTGCTTTAATTCTTTCATCTCTTCCTTGGACTTGGCCATTCTTTGTGAGAGTGTGGAACTAGGGTTCACAATAGGAATATTGGGGCTTTGGTTTGGAACTAAGTGTAGTAACTTACTAACATCACTTAGGAATAGGGATGAGTGCTTGTAGCTCTGCTTATTTATGTGGTTGCTTAATGCTTAACTTACCGAAAATCGCTAAGGGATTAGGGTTGGAGTGTGAGTTAAAGAACTAAGTGGCGAGGGATCCAAGCTTAGTTAATTTATGGAGACATTTTAGCTAAATAGCTCAGATAAATGAATGTAGTAAACGATACGTTTCCTTTGAAAGAAACATCATGTGTGGGTTGCCCTAGCTACATTTCTTTACATATCATTATCCCTCCATTTACTTGTTGATATTAGTTTATGTTTACACTTAGCTTTTAATTTAATTTGTATACACCAAACACACCGACCAACTCTTATTCATTCATTTTATTTACCGTCCAACTTATTGATATCAATTATAGTTTATTTGGTCAAACAATCCTCGTTGGGAACGACAAATCCCGTACTTTCACTTTATTACTTGAGCGACCGGTGCACTTGCCGAGTATGCAACAAGTTTTTGGCGCCGTTGCCGGGGATTGTTTTAGCCAAATTCATTATAACTTTTTATCCTTAAGATTGGACTTATTTTGTTTCTAACCTGCTTCCAGAGTATATGCGAGGTACCGTTAGCCCTGACCATCTTCAGTTTGATCCCGAAATCGAGAAAACCGCGAGGAGGAATCGGAGGCTAACAAGACTAAGAAAGGAAGCAGAAGGGTCTAGTTCTCAACCTTTAGAAGAAGAAATATCTGAAGAGGAACTAGACATGGCTGAAAACAACCGTGAGCAGCCAAGGCCGGAGGACGAATTAATGGAGAACATTCTTGCTCCATTGTTTGTCCGTCCAGCTCCCAGCATAGTGAGGCCACCCATTCAAGCTCATCATTTCGACATCCACCCATCTCTTATCAGCTTGGTGGAGAAGAATCAATTTAGTGGCGAGGACGATGAGGATCCTCACAGCTTTGCTGATCATTTTATGATGATATGCGACACCATCCGCCATCAAGGAGTAACAGATGATGCCATTCGACTTCGTCTTTTTCCATTCGCTTTGAAAGGAAAAGCCCTCAGGTGGTTACAGCGCCAACCGTCTAACAGCATAACCACTTGGGATGAGTTGATGGCAAGGTTCTTCGCTGAATACTTCTCTATGGAGAAGTATAATCGTTTGGTGAACGAGATCACCAACTTCACACAGCGAGAAAGAGAGACACTTTGTGCGGCGTGGAAGAGGTTCCAAGAGTTAATCCGGTTATGTCCTCAATATGATATGCCGGTGGGGAAGAAGGTGCGGATCTTCTTTAATGGTTTGTCACCTGAATCCAAACTGGTAATTAATGGAGCAGCTGGAGGAACCATCAGATCAAAGAACGCTACCCAAACATATGATTTGATTGACTCTTTATCCAGAACTGAAAATGAAAGCTTGGCAAGTCAGCCGAAGAGGGAAGTCATTCATTTGGGTAGCACGGATGCTATGTTGGCCGAGCAAAACTCCTATCACAGCAGCTAGCTATCCTCAATGCTAAGATTGACAAGCTTGAAGTCTCAAAAGCCCAAGCTTCATCAATCAAGGCAAACACAGCTGTATGTGAATATTGCCAAGGGGACCACGAATCTAATGTGTGTCCAACCTTAGTGGGGGCTGATCCAATTCAAGTCAATGGGGTATGGTATGACCAAAGGCCACCACAAGGTTACCAGAGAAATTACAATCAAGCTTCTGGGAGTGGAAGCAGCTATCCGAGAAGACCATATGGGCGTGGTTTGGATTACAAATCCAACAATTACTTGCAACCACCTCCCATCCCTCCCAAAGAACCATCTGAACTTGAGAAAGCTATGTTACAATTGGCCAAGACCACTAATAATCATATCCAAAATACTGATGCTTTCATGAATGAGACTAGATCTCAACTGAAAAATCAAGGAGCTTCCATCAGAAATTTGGAGACACAAATTGGTCAAATATCACGGCAACTAGCTGAGCGACCTCCTGGGCAATTCCCTAGTGATACTGTTGTCAATCCTAGGGAGCATGCTAAGGCCATCACCACTAGAAGTGGCATTGTTATTACCCCTAAGGAGAAGGTCTAAGTGGTGCCAAGAGGAGAAGAAAAGGATCTTCCAAAATCTGATGCAGGAACCAAAAGTTCTGTAGCATCAGAAAATTCTGCAGTTGCTAAAAATTCTGCAGCATCCCAAAATTCTGCAGAATTGGGCCATTCTGCTGCACCACCAAACTGCAGCAGCTCCAAAGAACCAGAAAAAGAGAAAGGAAAGGAGAAAACTACAGCTGAACCAAAGCAACCTCTGGATTTTTCCAGGTTTGAGAAGCCTCCTTACCCTTTAAGGATGAAGCAGCAAAACCAGAAAAAGCAATATGCTAAATTCTTAGAGATGTTCAAAAAGCTGCAAGTCAATATCCCATTCGCTGAAGCCTTGGCTAATATGCCAAATTATGCCAAGTTTATGAAGGACTTGCTCTCCAAGAAGCACAAGCTGCAAGAATGTGAGACCGTGGTCTTAACCGAGGAATGTAGTGTTATCATCCAGCAGAGAGTCCCACCCAAGCTTAGGGATCCAGGCAGTTTTAACATACCTATTGCCATAGGTGATGTTAGTGTTGGTAAGGCTTTGTGTGACCTTGGTGCAAGCATCAACTTGATGCCCCTCTCAATTTGCAAATCATTGGGCATTTCTGAGTTGAAACCAACCAGGGTATCTTTGCAACTGGCTGATAGATCATTGCGAAGACCAAGTGGTTTTGTTGAAGACATATTGGTCAAGGTGGATAAGTTCATCTTTCCAGCCGACTTTATAGTTTTGGACATGGAAGAAGGGGAAATACCTGTTCTTCTAGGTAGGCCATTCTTGGCTACGACCAGAGCTATCATTGATGTTGCGGAAGGAAAATTGGAGCTGAGAATGTTTGATGAATCCATCACCTTCAGTGTACTTGATGCTATGAAGGCTCCTATTGATAAGAACGATTGCTTTAGGATTGATGTGTTAGATGATTTAATCCCTTCTGCTGAATCTTTTGAACAAGAACTTGAAGAGCTGCTGCACATTCAAGACGAGACTGTCATGGAGAAATTGGAAGAACCAGCCATGGAAATCCTGGAGAAGAAAGACTCTGACATTGACCACGGGGCACCAAAACTAGAATTGAAGGAACTTCCAGCAGCCCTCAAATATGTCTTTTTGGGGGAAAATGACACATACCCCGTGATCATTAGTAAGAGCTTATCTGAGGAGGAAGAAGCCAAGCTCATCAATGTACTCAAGGCACATAAGTCCGCCATTGGATGGTCCATATCAGACTTGAAGGGCATCAGTCCTTCATTTTGTACCCATAAGATCCTAATGGAGGACGACGTGAAGCCTGTAAGACAACCTCAGAGAAGATTAAACCCCATGATGAAGGAGGTGGTTCGAAAAGAAGTGGTCAAACTTCTTGATGCGGGCATGATCTACCCAATTTCGGATGCCGCTTGGGTTAGTCCGGTGCAAACCGTACCCAAGAAAGGTGGGGTCACCGTGATTCAGAATGACAATAATGATCTGATTCCCACAAGAACTATCACTGGGTGGCGGATGTGTGTAGACTACCGCCGGTTGAATGATGCTACAAGGAATGACCACTTCCCTCTACCATTCATTGATCAAATGCTAGAGCGGTTGGCTGAACATGAGTATTATTGCTTTTTAGATGGGTACTCAGGCTACAACCAGATTCCAGTAGCACCTGAAGATCAAGAGAAGACTGCGTTTACATGCCCCTTTGGAGTCTTCGCATATAGAAGGATGCCCTTCGGCCTTTACAATGCGCCAGCTACCTTCCAAAGGTGTATGCTCTCCATCTTCTCCGATATGGTAGAAAAATTTCTTGAGGTGTTTATGGATGATTTCTCTGTCTTTGGTTCTGACTTTGATGCTTGCTTGTTTAATCTTTCTAAAGTCCTAAAGAGGTGTCAAGAGACCAACCTCGTGCTTAATTGGGAAAAATGTCATTTCATGGTCCGGGATGGCATTGTTTTGGGTCACAAAATCTCCTCCAAGGGGATTGAGGTGGATGAGGCCAAGCTTTTATTGATCGAAAAATTGCCTCCACCCACCAATGTGAATGGTGTGCGTAGTTTCCTAGGCCATGCTGGGTTTTATAGGCGATTTATCAAAGATTTTTCTAAAATAGCTAAGCCTTTGAGTCAGCTTTTGGTCAAGGAATCTGAATTTAACTTTGATGCTAATTGCTTGCATGCTTTCAATGTTTTGAAAGAGAAATTGACCACTGCACCTGTTTTGACCGCCCCTGATTGGAGTTTGCCATTTGAACTTATGTGTGATGCTAGTCAATATGCTATAGGAGCTGTGTTAGGACAACGTAAGGACAAACTTTTGCATGTCATTTACTATGCTAGCAAGATTTTGAATGAAGCACAAGTTAATTATGCTACCACTGAAAAAGAAATGCTAGCTGTAGTTTATGCCTTGGATAAGTTTAGATCTTACTTGATTGGCTCCAAGGTTATTGTTTACACTGACCATGCTGCTCTCAAGTATTTGTTGACTAAGCAGGATGCCAAGCCTCGCTTGTTGAGGTGGATGCTCCTATTTCAGGAGTTTGATTTGGAAATTAGGGATAAAGCTGGTGTAGAGAACAAAGTAGCTGATCACCTATCCCGGATCCAAGAAAAAGACCTTCAGGATAGCCCACAGCTGGAAATCAATGATGCATTCCCTGATGAGCAGATGATGGCAGCTGAAAGCACTCCTTGGTTTGCTGATATGGTCAATTACAAGGCTGTTGGAGCTATCCCTGATGACCTGACATGGCAGCAAAGGAAGAAGTTCATGCATGACGCCCGGAGGTATCATTGGGACAACCCATTTCTGTACTTTCAATGTGCTGATGGGATTGTCCGGAGGTGTGTGGCTGAATTTGATGTGCCAAGAATCCTTTGGCATTGCCATTCATCCAGTTATGGGGGTCATTTTGGAGGCAATCGTACAGCCCACAAGGTGTTGCAAAGTGGGTATTATTGGCCCACTATCTTCAAGGATGCTAAAGCGTTTGTTGAGAGCTGTGACAGATGCCAACGGACGGGAAATATTTCCCGAAAGGATGAAATGCCACTCAACAATATCTTGGAAGTTGAATTGTTTGATGTTTGGGGCATAGACTTCATGGGACCTTTTCCCAAGTCTTACTCCAACCAATATATTTTGGTGGCTGTTGATTACGTCTCCAAGTGGGTAGAAGCTGTAGCCTTGCCCACTAATGATGCCAAAGTCGTTGCCAACTTCTTGAGGAAGAACATCTTCACTCGCTTCGGAGTTCCAAGGGCAATAATCAGTGACGGAGGCACCCATTTCTGCAACAAGTTCATTGAGAGCTTGCTTTCCAAGTATGGGGTAACCCATAAAGTGGCCACACCGTATCACCCACAAACCAGCGGTCAAGTTGAAGTGTCTAATAGAGAATTGAAGAGAATCCTTGAAAAGACCGTTGGTAGCTCTAGGAAGGATTGGTCCAAGAAATTGGATGATGCATTATGGGCCTACCGAACAGCCTTCAAAACTCCAATTGGTATGTCACCATATCAGTTGGTGTATGGCAAATCATGCCATCTTCCGGTAGAGCTGGAGCACAAAGCCATGTGGGCCACCAAATTCCTCAACTTTGAGCTCTCCAAAGCGACAGAGAAGAGGTTGTTGCAGCTGAATGAAATGGATGAATTCCACCTTGCTGCATATGAGAATGCCAAGCTCTACAAGGAGAAAACCAAGAAATGGCATGACAAGCACATCCATCACAAGGAATTTGAGCCGGGGTAGCAGGTATTATTGTATAATTCCAGATTGCGGCTGTTCCCAGGTAAACTTAAATCCCGTTGGTCTGGTCCATTTGTGGTGGTAAGGGTTTTCCCTTATGGAACTATAGAGATCTCTCCTCTAGATAACCACAGACCTTTTAAGGTTAATGGGTGGCGGCTGAAGCCATACCATGGTGGTTCATTTGATGGGGATGCAAGTGCCATCCCTTTGCGCTCCCCTTGATCCTTAAAGGATTAACCGTCAGGCTCGTGACGTTAAACAAGCGCTTGTTGAGAGGCAACTCAATTTTAAGTTAAAAATATGCTTCTTAGGTTAGTGTTAATTGTTAGTTTAGCATTTATTCTTAGATAGATTTCCTATGTTTAGCATGTTCAGTTCCTTTTGTTTTAGTTTAAGTTTAATTCATCTTCCATGAATGCATGTGTTAATCGATTCATTTTCCTCTGAATGCATTAATTTAAGCGTGCTTGAGCTGTTTTTGGCTCAGTCCAGCAATTATCTGGCTGTGTTCAAATTGTGGCGCCAAAGGCACCATGATGGCGCCCTGAGCGCCAACATTCTGGAGTTGGGCGCCTCAGGCGCCACGGCGACGCTCGGAGCGCCATATGTTCTGGTCCTCCGCGCTTGAAGCGCTATGTCCCGCGCTCTGGGCGCCACCTGGGTTTGAATTTGCTTCCCGGCGCCCCAGACGCCAGGACGGCGCCACAAGCGCCGTGGTCTCTGCTTCTTCGCGCTCCGAGCGCCGTATCCAGCGCTCCGGGCGCCGGTTGGGTTTCACTTTCATTCACGGCGCCCCAGACGCCAGGTTGGCGCCACAAGCGCCGTGACCTCTGGACTTCCGCGCCCTGGGCGTCAGGTGGGCGCTTTGGGCGCCATGCTTTCTGGACATCCGCGCTCTAGGCGCTGCGTCGGCGCCACGAGCGCCGCACTTAGGGCACTATTTTATATTTCAAATTCCTCGACCTCCCTCGCTTTTCTCTTCGTTTTCATCCTCGACCCTTCTCTCTTTCTCTCTGCAACCGCCCTTCCCGAGTCTCTCCCTCTCACTCTCGTTCTCTCTCTCACTCCATCTCCTTCACCCCCCTTCTTGCTTTCCTCCCATAATCCTTTCCTTTCATATAGCCTCTGCATTCCGATACCAAGGCCAGGGTTAGAGTCCATCTTTTTTGGTGTGTGCTCATCAAGCTTTTTATTATGGGACGCGATAAGGTATGCTTCCTAACCTATTTCGTACTTGAGGGATTCGATGGGTGTTTTGCTTTGGTCAGACAAAGGGGGATGTAGTGCAATTGGATTTCAATGCTATTCTGTGTGTATGGGTTGTTAGTTGAGTGCTTCGAAATCATCCTTAATACCCATGTACATGATCCATGCCCTGTTATATGCTAGAAGTCTATTTTCATCTGAATATATGGCCGATGCATACTCTGTTAGTGATTAGGGTACTCATTGTGGATGAATGTTTTGTGCAACTTGATTGAATCATTCTGAATTAGGTGTTTTAGAGCATGACTGTTGTAGTAGTTGAACCTCATCCATCTAATTGGCTTTGGTCTTCTGAACACCTTCTATTTTTATCTGCATGCCTTGTATGTTGACGTGTATTTGGGGTGTTGTCTCAGCCTGTGCATGAATTAGTCCCATCTTTTGATTTTGGTTACACATGTGTTCATATGCCACGATTTGTTGTTCCTTCTTCATATGATGCATGTTGTTAAGGTACAAGTCAGGTTGTGTATGAATGGATTCAGTTGGTGTCCTCCATGTTGTTCTGATATTCTGCTGCTTGATATAGCATCATTTAAATCTGGGAATGGGGGGGCTAGAGTGACTACATATGGATTTGAACTCAATTCTATCTGTGCACTTTAATTCCCTTTACCTAGTCCTGTAATACTTAGGTTCAATTGATTGTTGCATTAACCTTCTAATTAGTGAATACTTTCCAAGAAACAAGGTTCACCAATTACCAAAATCAATTGAACCTATTTTGAGTGAAGTGCTGGTGATGTAATCAGTTTGTGCAATTGTTTGGTCCTAGAAATGATTCAAGGCCTGAATGTGTCGAATGTTGTTTTATGCACTAAATCCCTTGCTGCCTGTGAATGCTTCAAATTGTTTGAAATTATGGACCATGCTTTAGCCTTCAATTAAAATTGGGATTTGAGGTATAGTGAGATGCTTACAATTGTGTTCCTAGGTGAAGCTTCATTCTGCATATGGTTGTTCAAATGCTGTCATGGTTTGTTATTTATTTGTTGGTTCTCTGTCCAACCATAATAAGACTTCGGGTAAGTCTGGGAATTGCCTTCCATTTATTTTGCATTATGCCGTGATTGTGCTGTTGTGACCCAATTGCCTCCACTGGAAACCCATATCACTGCATATTGTCCTGATCTGTCCTTGGGCTTCAGTGTAAGTTGTTTGACTTCATAATTGCTGGAACCAGTTACATTGTTTTGGGTGTGTCTCACTAACTGCCTCTGTTGTGCCTAATATGAATATCGATTTAAGTGGTTATTGAATTCTAGTTTTGGAGTCATTTTGGGTTTTAATTGGTCATTCTGGTTTTTGCACATTCATGTCTGACCTTGAATGGTGATAATCATTAACCAATTCCCTGAACTCCGATTCTTCAATTCAGTAATTCTGAGTGTGAACTAGTTTTGAATGCTAAAATGAGCCAATCGAAACTGAGACAATTGAGCTGGATTATTGTGTGAAATGCGTGCTATCATTGTTCTTGTACTTTAGTCAATTCTGAACCATTTTTTTTATGAAGCAATGCCTGCATGATACGCATTTCTAGTCTGTTCATTTGATCCTCATTGATCTCAAGCTCTGAATCTGCTGATTTACCAATCTATTCACCATAGGTTTTCAATTATATCTGAGAATCATGATCATGAATTAGAATGCACAGTGTGTGATTTAAATGAATTATCTGTTTTCCAAACCTGTGATTCATTTCAAGATGGAGTCTGGGCTTTGATTTGTGAAAGTATTATGTTGAAACATAGTTGGCTGAACCACTAGGTACTCAATGCTTTTGAACAGTCATGGTGGACTTGTTTTCTAGCTTTGAATTTGTATGTACAAGTTGGTCATTGAATTACTTCCCTTCTCTATCCTATGCTTCTATGGTTTCCTGATTAACAATGATAGGATCTCAATCAAATCTGGGAATTGTGAATCATTAGGCTAGGCAACCATTGGTTCTGCTCAATTAAACATTTGGTATTTGGCTTGTTGTTTCCATTTTCAGGGTAAACAGATAGACAAGGGCAAGCAGAAGGTCATCTCAGGGGGTCCCAGCAAGAAGCCCCGCACTGCCACTTTTGATGATGCCCGGTTTCTGTCCAGGGAGCACCAAGACCGCTTCGATCAGTGGTTCTCGCCAAAGAAGATCATCCCTGAGAGGACAATTGATTGGGAGGATCTACCAGAAGACTCGCTTATCAGAGGCGTGATAGAGCGTCGTCATTGGCAGAAGCTTGTGAGCTTTGCCGATATGAGCTCCAGCGCCATCTTGAAGGAGTTTTGCGCCAACATTGACAGGCCGACAGTGGAGCGCGAGCGACGCAGCTGGGTCCGCGGCATCATCTTCCCATTTGACCGCGAGTTCATTGTAGACTTCCTCCGGACCTCCGTGGATGATTTACGGCGCTGTGGGTTCGCCACGCGTTACGACCAGATGTAGCCCCTCCCTTGCACAGGCAAGGCGACGTATCGGGATGATATGCCCGCACTCGCTGATGAGTTGCGACGAGGGATCACCGGTCGCTTCTCCGCTTGGCGGATGAAGACCGGATCCGACTTTGTACCTGAGAAGCTCCGCCGTGGTGAGCTTCACCCAGAGTCGGATTTCTGGCACCTCTTCGTCAACTCTACTATCATTCCATCCACTAACTTGTCGGATGTGAATGTGGAGCGCGCCTGCCTCCTCTATATGCTATAGAGAGATATTAACCTTGACATCTCTGTCGTGCTCTCTGATTGCATCTTGCGCATGATCCAGGATGGTCGAGCCCACTCTCACCTAGCTCATTCTTCTCTCATCTCCCATCTCTGCATGCATGCCGGCCTGGAGATTTCCGAGGACGAGCATCTTGATGTACCTTTGCGGGCTACACTCGACCAGCGCACTTATCGGGATTCACTCCGCCGCACCCTCCAGGACCAGCTCCTCCGGGGAGCTGAATTGTCACCAGAGGAGTTTGCTGCTAGGAGCCCGCGGCCCGGTCTTGAGCAGCCCATACCAGAGATCCCTGACCTTCATCGCCCTCCGCAGGCCGCATCACAATCACAGCCACCTGTTCACCAGCCTCCACCTACCTCAGCCCCATCACATGTACCAGAGCCATCCACTGCATCCTCTCAGGCACCTCACAGAGAGCCGATCTTCGAGGACTCCATTACTTATGTCAGGATGCAGCAGCAGATCTCTCAGCTCACTGTCACCACTACCCAGATGCAGGCTCACATGCACCAGATGCAGACACAGATGGATGCTCAGTCTCAGATGCTTACAGCACTGTGTCAGTGCTTTTCAGTCGATCCCCAAGGCTCTCCATTTCAGCCTCCACCTCTTGCTCTGACCATGCCATCACCCGAGACCCAACCTTCGCCCACCACTGCAGCAGATGCTACTGACACCATGGATGAGGACTAGCTTTCCTGAGCCTCCTTCTTCCACACCTCAGTTTATTTTTGTCTTTACTTTATGTCATTTACTTTTCAGTATTTACATTCAGTACTTTACATTTACACAGTGTTGGCACAGTAGGTGCGTGCCATACATATGACATTTCTGCCATGATTTGACATTGTTTTATGCGCGAGCTCTTTGGTTAGCTCCTTGACTGATTGATTTTCATTTATGCATGAGTTGTTTCCTCTTATAACGTGTTGTCTATGTGCTTTATACATTTACCTTGTTGGGGACAACAAAGGGATTAAATCTGGGAATAGGGGCACGTTAATCGAGGAAACAAGTGTTGTTTTGTGAATCATGCGTATTTTTGCGTCTTTTTGATTGAAATTTGAACAGTAGGCAGAAGCTTTTTGGACAGATACTTTTTGGATACAATTTTCTTTTTTGTGAAGTTATACAGAAAAATTAACTACAATTAATTTTGCGTCTAATCTTAACCTAATCATAGGTGTACATATTAGACAATTCTGCTAAAGGCATGCTTCTCCCAAATTAGATTTGCGTGATTAGCTGATTGTTAAATTGATTTTGGAAAGCATTGGTGATGTGAATCATGAAGTGAGGTTGTCTGAACTTGAACTGAAGCACATGAATGCTTGTATGAATGAATTCATTTCGAATGGAACACATTGTTTGATCTGATATCATCATGAGTCTAGCTTGTGCCATAGCCTGACAGGTTTGAGCCTAAACAGTTAAATTCTTTTGAGGGATGCCTCATTGTGATAGGATGCTAGAACTTGATCGGTTTCTCTTCAATGCATGCATATGTTGATGTGATAAAGGCATTTTGTTCTAATAAGCTTGAGCCAAACAGCCTTCCTTACAAAGTGATTCCCTTGCTACCCCCTTTGAGCCTGAAGCCTTCTTTTGTTTGATCACCTAATAATACACCAAGCCACAATTATTATCCTACCTTTTTGAAATTGAACTGCTAATGTTCTGTGGTTTTGCAGTGAAGAAAAATAAGTATCAAGGTGAATTAATGAAAGTCAAAGAGAATGAAAAACAAGAAGGGCATTCAGTTAAGCCAATTGATAATTAAAAGGGAAAGAATTAGCAAGTGAAAAAGAAAAAGAAAAAGGAAAAACAGAAAGGGAAAGTTCAAAAGGAATGATTGAAAGAGAAAAAGAAAAAGTCAAAATGTAGCAGGTTCAATTTCAAATGCTTTTTAGTCACTTTCCAGATATCCCTACCTCTAAGCCAAGCCAAGTTACAACCCAGCTAAGACCTTTTGATCAACTTTGCATGTGTTGTGTTCTTTTTGTGGAACTTGAGAATAAGATCAAGCTTATGGTAATCTTGGAGCAGTGATGCACTGAGTGAAGTCCATAAACACTGAGTGTGAGTGAATTTTTACATCTGTGAGGGCATTCAAGTTAGACTTCATTGTTTGATAGATGTGAAAAACTTTGTGTGAAGTTGTGATTTGATTCAGTCATTTGTAGCATTCTAAGCTAAGAATTGGTTCTGTTCAATGTCGATTCTTGAGAATGGATCCATGCTTCCTACTTAAACTTTGTTTATTGCTGAGGACAGCAATATCTAAATCTGGGAATTGTTTGATATGCGCTTAGCATATAAGGAATTTCCAAGCATTTTAGACCAAAAATTGAGCATAAAGCATTCTTTATTGCCCTCGTTGTGTATAATTTAAGCTATCTTGATGAATTTGCCAGGAAATCGACCAAAGACACCAAGAATGGGCTGAAACCAGAAGAAATGAGCAGAACTTGGAAGTGCAGCTGGCGCCTGGAGCGCCAAGTTTGGCGCCTAGGGCGCCGCAATCTCTGGAGTCAGGCGCTTTGAGCGCCACAATGGCGTCGTGGGCGCCATTCCTTCTGCCATCCGGCGCCTTGAGCGCCGTCTCCGCACCTAGGGCGCCGCAAGTTCTGGAGCTGGGCGCCTGGAGCACCAATTCCCACGCCCAGAGGCGCCATTGCCTCTGGAGTCCCGCGCCTTGAGCGCCGTTCACCGCGCCGCGAGCGCCACAGCCTCTAGAAGTCGGCGCCTGGAGCGCCAACCAGGCGCCAAAGGCGCCACAGGTCGACAGAAGCCACAATTAAGGGCAGAACAGAGATTTCACGAGGAGGGCTTTAAATACTCCAACCACCAGCATTCAATACACGTTTTTGGAGGGAGAAAAACACAAACTTATGGTTTTAGAGCTTGGGTTCCTTAGCTAGGGTTTTTGGGAGATTAAAGACACAAGTGGAGTTGCATCTCCATCTTCTTCTTCCTTGCTTCAGCTGGGTATGTCCCTTTTTGTATTTCAGCCACTCAACATGAGGTTTGGCTAAGCTTTTATTGTAGTTAGGGCACTAGCATTTGATGTAAATTTCATTGGGATGTATTGAATGCTATTATTCATTTATCAAAGGCTATTTTACTGCACTTGCTT
>PYAF01000762.1:159464-174686 GCA_007407185.1 Glycine tomentella
CAGAATGGAATCCATTATAGGCCAAATTCAAACTTTGCAACTTGAAGAGACTGCTTAAATTTTCAATACCTCCAGAGATGGATTCTTGGCTCAAGTCAAGTGCTATAACATGGCCTTGGCTGCATGCCACTCCATTCCATTCACAACAATCATCACTTTGGTTCCAGTGAATCAGTTTTTTGGACTTGGTGGAATTGAAAATGAGGTTGTTCCTCAATTGGAGCAACAAAGATTGTTGATGGCCAAGACAATGACCAGTTGCCAAAATGATGCTGGTGCTCAAGTTTATGAGGCAGAAGGGCAACAAGAAAAACCATAAGGTTATACTCATTGGAAATGATTATGATTTATGAGACTCGACCTTATAACAATTAACAAAGTTTAAGGTTGAAGGTGTTTTTTTTGCCTTTGAGGACATCCTATCTCTCCCTTTAATAGATCCTAATGACCAACTTACGAATTGACAAGTCTAACCTGATGTGTTTGGTCTCCTTGGAAGTCCAAGATATCTAAGCATATCACAGCAAACAATTTGCTAAATGACTAAATTGGTTAGGTTATCATCCAACAAAGTTGGAAACTTCAGTGGGGGAAAGAATACATATTGTAACATTGGACGTCAGGTACAAATCAGATGTTACCGAAAACAGGCATAGTTGACATCATAATAAATTCTACCAATTCAATATTAAAATTTGCTCTATGGTAATTAACATTTAATATTATATCTTATTTTTTTTACTTTTTATTCCTTAATCAACAATCTAAACATATTGATTAACATGCTTCTTATAATTAATATGTTTTAAGAAAAATATTTTTTTTTGCATTTCCATCATATTCTTGCACATAATAATAATAATAATGTTAAAATATACTTTTTTGTCCCTTATATTTTTACAAAAATTCATTTTGGTTATTAATTTCTCAAATTTAAATCAATGTTTAGCTTTCAAAACAATGACTGTTTTCGATGTTAAGAATACAATTTTGAATTTTTTATAGGTTTAAATACATATTTTATCTTTGTAATTTAATGTTTTTTTTTTGTTTTCATCCATGTAAATTTTTTTTAGTCCTTGCAAAACACTTTTTTTCTTTCATAAAGTACTTTAGAGAACATATTTTTCAATGTTCAAAGTACTTTTTTATTGTTCAAAGTGTAATCTAAAAGACTTTAAGAATGAAAAATGAAAAACACATTTTATATTGACGAAAATGAAAAAAATGTATTGAAACCTTTTTTTTTTATTAATTCAAGACATAAATTTTGTCTCATAGGGATACTACATGAAAACTATGAACTCCAACTAATATTTAAACCAAAATAATATAAACATGATAAAAATTGTATGAAAAGTGAATATATGAACACCAAAAAAAAAGAATTTGATATTAGATCGGCTAAAATAGATTTTTGTTCCATTATCAACATTTTGAATTTCAGTTTGTTGTTTTAAGTTTAAAAAATTTCACTTTATCCTTTAGTTTAAAAAGTTTCACTTTAGTCCCTTATAATATCTCTCCTAATATCTCTATTTGACCAATTTTATCCTTAGTCCTAATATCTCTATTTGACCAATTTTATCCTTAGTCAACTTTTGTCAGTGAGTAATAAAAAGACTTTAAGTGATCAAAGTGAAAAAAGGAATCAAATTGAAATCTAAAATATGGATAAGGGACAAAAAAAATTCTTTTAGCCATTTAGAATTTTCACTTTTTTGTTTCACGAAATTCATTTTTTACGATATTTTTATCATATTTATACTTTTTTTAATTCAAACATAAGTTGGATTCTATATTTTACATATAAATAATGTAATGAAATAAATTTTATGTCTATAATTAATTGGTAAATGATTTAAAATTGGACCACGAAATGTTAATGATCACTTTCTAAAATACAACAATAATCCAAATTTCAGCGATAAAAATCAAAATAAAATATTTTAAAATATGCTAAGGCGAATTTTAATTAATAAAAAAAAGTATATTTTAGTTTAATAACTGTTAACATACACATGCCCTTTATTCTTTCAATTACTTCATTTTCTTACGGCGTCAAGTCTTGAATGAAATTCAGAGCACGCGTTCGTCCCTAATCTCACGACTTAATATAGTCTAAACTTTGAAATGTCATTTTGAAATATCTTATTATTCAGTTATTGACTAACAAAATCTAGAACTATGAAATGTTAAACTTAATTACCTTATTGTTTACGATTTAACGTCTCGATTCTTTATTCGTCAAGACACCGGAAAACCAAAAAGAATGATATTTTACGCATTTGACGGGCAAACAACTAAGATACACCTTTTCTTTCTATACCTAAACAACTACTCTATCTCTGAGTCGCTATTAATACAAAATTAAATACGATAAATAGTTAAATTTGTCTTAAAAAATTTAAATTTTAATATTTAAAAGTAAAAAAAGTACTACAAATCTATTCATCTATTAATACTAACAAAATAGTTTACTTGACACATTCAAAAATGAACTACTCTTTTTAATAGTTGCAAGCATAACATAATAAATCCTTAAAAAAGTAAGAAAATAAATATAAATTAAAACAAATATAATAATAAGCAAAATTTGTCTATTACTCTAAAATTTATAATGTAAGAATACTTTATCTAAATATGAGACTTAAATAAAATACACAGTAATTAAATTAATCATTACAAAAGAAATGAGACTTAACTTGATTTTGTTACTATCTAATATTGTCACAATAGAAATTTTAAAATATCATACAAATTATTTTTATTATTATTATGTTTGTTTTCCTATTTTTTTTGAGTGCTCATTAGGCTATGTACAATAATTAAAAAGAGGAAGGTGAAATTTAATTATATTTTTGATAAATAGTTATTTTCTTCCCTCATGACAGCATTCACCGTGATCTTACAGCACCATACATCCCAAAACAAAATGGTGTAGCGGAAAGAAAAAATTGCACTGTGGTAGAGATAGCACGAAACATGATTCAAGAGAAGGGGCTGCCAACAAAATTTTGGGGAGAAGCAGTTGCCACAGCTGTATCTACTGAATATTTCACCAACAAAAGCAGTTCCAAATCAGACTCCTTATGAAGTATGGACTGGTGTAAAGCCCGGGGTAAGTCACTTAAAAGTTTTTGGTTGTGTTGCTTATGCTCTAATTGCCTCACAAATTCGCAACAAACTAGATAAAAAGGCCATAAAGTGTGTCTTTGTTGGATATTCAACTAGTTCCAAAGCTTATAGGTTGTACAACCTCATGAGTGGGGAGATTATTATTAGTAGAAATGTGATTTTTAATAGGGAAGGAGGATGGACGTGGAAATAAAACAACAAAGGAGGAATCCAACTTGAAGAATTGGCCATAGAAGAAGAGCAACCTAATGTTGAACAAGATCAAAATGAAGGTGAGAATTTACTTCAAACTCCACCCAACACTCCAAGAAGCTCCAATGTCTCCACACCAACAACCACTTCAACAAGCAATGAGGCAACCACTGATTCATCTGACGAGTTGGGGCCACAAGGTTACATACCCTTAAGAGATATTTATGAAGCAACACAAGGCTTGTTTGTAGCTGATCCTAACTGCTTTGAGGAAGCAATCACAAAAACTGAATGGAAGAAGGCTATGGAAGAAGAATTAAAAACAATAGAAAAGAATGAAACATGGGAGCTGATGGATTTGCCCAACAACAAGCAGACAATTGGAGTGAAATGTATATTCATAACCAAGTATAATGAAATGGAAGCATACAAAAGCACAAAGTGAAGCTGGTGGCAAAGGGCTATGCTCAATAATACGGAGTTGATTATGAAGACACATTTTCTCCCGTTGCTCGATTTGATAAAGTACGAACCTTCTTAGCTCTTGTTGCACAATTAAATTGGAGTGTGTATCAATTTGATGTCAAATCAACGTTTCTCAATGGTGAGCTAGAAGAAGAAGTCTATGTACTGCAGCCTGCATGATTTGTAGTTCAAAATGAGGAAGAAAAATTGTACAGGCTAAAGAAAGTTCTCTATGGGTTGAAACAAGCCCCTAGAGCATGGTATGGAGGAATCAACTCCTACTTCATTGATAATGGATTTAGCATAAGCAAAAGTGAGCCTACACTCTACATTAAGAAGGAAGGTAAAGATGTCTTGTTTGTTAGTCTTTATGTAGATGATATGATTTACATGGGCAAATCATCTGTTGTCGTTGAAAAATTTCAATCAAACATGAAAAAGGAGTTTGAAATGTCAGATTTGGGTTTATTGCATTATTTCTTCGGAATATAAGTGAAGCAAGCTAAAAGTGGTATTTTCATTTCTCAAAAGAAGTATGCAACTTACTTATTGAAAAGGTTCCATATGATGGGGTGCAAGACAGCTGCTACACCAATGAATACAAATGAGAAATTGTTGTTGAATGATGGTACTGAAGAAGCTAACATACAACAATACAGAAGCTTGGTAGGTGGCCTTATTTATTTAACTGACACTAGACCTGACATCTCTTATTTTGTTGGAGTAATATCCAGGTTCATGCATACTTCTACAAAGCATCATTATGGAGCTGCAAAAAGAATTATGCGATATGTAGCAGGAACTCTAGATTTTGGAATATTGTATAAGCAGGTGGAACAATGCAATCTTGTTGGATATACAGACAGTGACTGGGCAGGATGTATGAAAGATCGTAGAAGCACTATAGGGTATGCATTATTTTTCGGATCTGGTGTGATTTTATGGAGTTCAAAAAAACAAGCCACTGTCTCACTATCCTCTTTAGAAGCTAAGTTTATTGCAGCAACTGCAACAACATGTCAAAGAATTTGGCTAAACAGAATACTGGAAGATCTTGGACAGAAGCAGAGAGAAGCAACTCAGATTTTGTGTGATAATAAACCAACAATAGCTATGACCAAGAATCCTGTGTTTCACGGCAGGACCAAGCACATTGATATAAGGGCACATTTTGTTAGAGACTTGGTTACTGAAGGGAAGGTTAATTTACAATATTGTAGTACTGAAGAACAAGTTGCTGATATCCTCGCAAAATCACTTGCAAGAAGCAAACACGAACACTTGAGGAATTTGCTTTGGTGTCTGTAATTTTGGATCAAAGGAGAGTGCTGAGAAGTGATCCAAAAATTGGTAACTGTTTCAGCTATAATTTAGGGAAAACTAATCTGCCACCAATCCAGTAGTTAGGTTGCTTTTATTCATTCCTAATTTCTCTCCTGTAATATATGCACATTAGTTCCCACTTTCAGATTAGCTTAAGTTAGTTTTTATTTTCAGTTATGTAAAATGCCTATTTAAAGGCTTCATTTGTGATTCAATAAAGTGTGGCAGAGTATTTTATTGAAACTGTGTTTTTATTGCCATCATCTATTTTATTTTTTCTTAAGTTCCAACATTTCTATCTTTCTTCTATATCTTGCTTCTCTACTTGTTGTTAGGTTTCTCCCTCTTGGGATGTTTTCTCTTCCAAGAATTTTGGACCCCTGATTCTTGTTTCTTTGTTGTATCTATTTCTAGCTTTCTCAGTCCTTATTCTTTACTCTCATCTTGAAATGCCACTAGTTCTACTTCCAAGTTGTTTTCTCTATCCTTTGAACCTTGAACACAAGCCCAAAGCTCTCGTTGGAACCATTTGAGCACAACCTTCTCAAAGGTCAACCATGTAGCCTTTTGGTTGCTCTAAAGGAGAAGGAAAGAAGAAGAAGAAGAAATTTGTTTGGTGAAGGAAGAAAAATGCTTGCTATAATTCTTAAGCGATGACTTTTGGGCCGAAAGGCCTGTCATCCTTCATTAAAATTACGAGAATTACTTCCTGCACCCCGTCCCATCCTTGCACCACCACCACAACCGGACACAATCGGCGTTGCCCACTCCCACCAAAACAGTGAAACCATCGTCACCACTTCCCACTTTGTTCTAACCCTCAATTTTAAGAGCGATGATGGTGCAAGTGGAGACTAGAGACTAGAGAGGAGGTATGGGCAAATTGGTTTGGTGTTAAGGGCGGTGATGGTGTCCACAAGAAGGAGAGGGGTGCCTGGTGAGAGATACTTTTGTCCGTTGGAGCCTTTTTGGAGGTGCACAAAGAAAAAAAGGATTAAAGAAGTAGAAACCTAGTCCAAAGGAGGCCCACTCCTACTCCCATTTCGAAGTGGGAACTCTAAAAAAAAAAATGTAGGAACGAAGTTCCAAGAAACATCCATTTAAACATTATGCTTGAGTTGACTTGACTATATGGAAAGATTGCTTCATATTGTTTCAGTTTCTGTTGTGCTTAATTGTCTTGTGAATCATGGCACTCCTAGCAGACGCAGCAGTGGGAGCTGTGTTCGGGGAATTGCTGAAAGCTGTTTTGGAAATAAAGGACAAAGCCATTATGTTCAAACAAACCTTGCTCAACCTCCAATCCACTCTCATTACAATAGCTCCGGTGATCAAAGAGATAGAGCAGCACAACGTCGAGTTGGGGCGTCCAAAGGAGGAACTCGAATCGCTCATAAGACAAATGGAAGAAGGCACCAAGCTTGTTTGCAAGTGTTCACAAATCCACAGGCTAAACTTGATGGCCAAGGCCCGTTACCAGGACAAACTAGAGGCACTTGACGACTTGCTTGTCAGGTTTTTCATTGTGGACTTGCAAGCTCATACTGCAAGAGATCAGAAGGAGACACTGCTTAAGGTCAGAAGAATACTTAGTGCTGTTAATAGGTTGACCTTTGTTGGTTCATCTTCAGCTTCTAACCTTGTGCCTGGGGAGCTGATTGGATCAGAGATCGATGAATCAGAATATGAAGATGCACTGAGTGTCATTTCTGATATGGATTCAGCAAATACAAGTTTTATTTGCGATTCTGATCCTGTCCCCATCGATGTGAAGGAGTCAGATACCCCTATTTCAACCCAGCCTGCAGAAAATAATGCATCCGGGACTAATTCCGCTGACCATCAGGTTGGACAAGTAAGTCCTTTTACTTTCCAACGCGCTTCTTTTCAAAGAAACAATGGTATATCAAAAGTCGATCGTTAACACAAGTGACTCGCACTTGAATCTCTTAATCAAGATGTGAAGTTTGATCCTGAGCTTCGGCATGGAGCTACCCACTTTATCCCAAAATAGATCTGGGTAGCTTCCTTTGGTTGCACAAAAAAAACAAACAATGGTATTTATTTTAGTGATATTGTTAGTGTAATTTCTTTTCCAACAGGTTATAGAATGCTATTTTTCCTTCGTATATTTATTTCTGAAACTAATTATCTTACTGTACAACTCTTTTTTCTTCTTTTTCTTATGAGAAGAAAAACGTACAAATTATCTACTCAGATACAAATTCTCTAATCACTTTTAAGCCATTATTAACTTGTAAGTTCAAGCATATCATGCAATTGCTTTCCCATCACGTGTTAAACTTTTGCACCTACACTACTTAATAGCCTTCTTTTTATGAAATACTAAATTAATCAATCCAACGGTTCTCATATGACCACTTAAAAATGAGTTTTATTGTTATTCTAGCAACTCCTCAGTTGTCAGGGGGATACTTGCAAACTTTAAGCTTATTCTGATGACTCGGTGCATAGTCAGAGTTTGCAGATTGTGCCAGCTCATAAAAAAGGGTCCCTAAGGGTGTTGCTCCTGCATGGGAATTTAGATATATGGGTTCATGGAGCCAAAAACCTTCCAAACATGGAGATGGTAAGCCTGAAGATTCCAATCGATCCTTATGTGTGCATTTGGGTGCAAAATGCTGTAATTGGGAGGACTTTTGTGATTGGCAAAAGTGAAAACCCTGTGTGGGAGCAACATTTCTATGTTCCTGTTGCACATCATGCTGCTGAAGTTCGTTTTATTGTGAAGGACAGTGATGTGGTGGGTTCACAGCTCATTGGCGTTGTGACAATTCCTGTGGAACTAATATACTTGGGGCAAAAGGTACAAGGGACCTACCCTATCCTGAACAGCAATGGGAAGCCTTGTAAGCCAGGTGCTGTCTTGAGTGTATCCGTTCAGTACATTCCTTTGGAGAAACTTATCTTTTATAATCAAGGAGTTGGAGCTGATCCTGACTACATTGGGGTTCCTGGCACATATTTTCCATTGAGGAAAGGTGGAACGGTTACTCTATATCAAGATGCTCATGTTCCAGATGGTTACCTGCCTAATGTTGTGCTTGACAATGGCATGTATTATGCTCATGGAAAGTGTTGGCATGACATCTTTGATGCCATAAGTCAAGCTCAGCGTTTGATTTACATTACGGCGTGGTCATTGTGGCACAAAGTTAGGTTGGTAAGGGATTCAGGCTATATATCAAATTACACCCTGGGTGATCTTCTGAAGTCTAAGTCACAGGAGGGAGTAAGAGTGCTGCTGCTTCTTTGGGATGACCCTACATCAATAAGCATTCTCGGTTACAAATCGGTTAGTAATAGTAATGCAATCTTTTTATGTTACCTATTACTGCATTTTGGTTTTGGGGAGGGCTAGGCCTTGGTGTGCATTGTGCAATTGTCTGTATGTGTACATTTTTGTTGCATGTTCTTACAATAGTTATGTCTGTTTATTTCTTTGGGAACTTTGTTCTTTTTGACAACTTTTGAAATTAATAGTGGAAAAGAAAAAAGATAGATGTTGGCTATTGCAAACAGAAAACTTAAGAAGGAGGGAATTGTTCCAGAGTCAGATTGCATATGCATATTTAAGGGAAAGTGAGGTTACTAGTTCATGTCGGAAATTACTCTAAATTTTAGGAGAATCACAGCATTAATTGGAAGGATTACAATGAGTTATTCTATGTTATCTCACTTATATAATTTTTGGATTCCTAGTTTATTCTTGGAATATCTTATTCATCACTAGTACTTCGTTTTTTGTTTTCTTCCTTATTTCTATATATCTTATTCCTTGTCATATGAAATAATAAATAGATGAAATGATTTTCTTCATACCGTGCTCATACTTGAGTACCTTTTGATAAAAACTCTGTTTTCGTCTTGCCAATGGCCTCATAATTGCCCTTAATTAATTAGAGATATATTCAAATCAAACTTTATCTACAGTTGGTTTTGAGCCTTCTTCATTGGCTTGTGATTTTTAATTTTTGGCTTAAATATATTTTTAGTTCCTGTAAAATAAACAATTTTTTATTTTAGTTCCTCTAAAATTTAAAATCATTGTTTTGGTCACCATAAAATGAGCGGATTTTGGTTTTGATCTTCTTTTCTTTTATTGGCATTGGTTTTGATCGTTAAATTTGTCTTTGGTTTTCATCCCTCCAAAATCTGAAATCAATGTGTTTGGTCCTAAGGTCATTTTAAGGTAGATAAATAAAATTCATTTTAGGGATCTAGAGAAATTTTTAAAGGAATCAGGTGCGGACATGGTACCACAGATACTAGTGTGTGCTACCTGGGATGGCCACTTGATCTTCCGCTAAACACATAAACAAACAATTAATGAGTGTCACATAACATCAGGTACCAAAAACAATTATTTCAGATTTTTGGAGGGATGAAAATCAAAGAAAAAAAATTACTAGACCCAAACCAAAATATCATTTTACTGAGGATAAAATATATATTTAACTCTTATTTGCTTTCAGCTAGAGTTTTCTGCTTATAATGTCATAAAGTTATACCAACAATAAATAGTTAACTTGCTATTACCCTTGTCTATATGGTTATTTTGATATGGTACTGTTTTTTTTTGTCGGCCAATGTTAATTGTAGTGCTATTTTTAGCTTGATCTATGAAGATTTGATATGGTATGCGACCCAGCAAACCATTCCTTTGCCTTGTGTTAATGATATTTATAGCTTGATTTATGAAGTTTAGGTTATTTTAAGATGAAGACTCTTGAATTCGTTTTCCTGTTTAAAATCTTAGTTTCATAGATATGATTTGCTTTTTATTTTAATTATGTAAAATTCTTCTGCTTTACATTCTGCTTTACATTCAGGATGGTGTCATGGCAACTCATGATGAGGAAACTAGACAATATTTCAAGAACTCTTCTGTGTGCGTGCTGCTTTGTCCTCGCATTGTTAGAAAACAACATAGCTGGGGCAAACAAAAGGTTTGGTTTGACATTGAGCCTACTCATTTAAATATTTTAATTTACTGTGTCCCTTGATTCATTGCATTATTAAAATTTATAATGATGCTCTCTTTTCCCAGTTCGGTATACTTTATGATGCAGATATTACTACTGATAGGGTGATCCCATTTGCTAGTTTAGCTAACTTTTTTCCATGAATGTCAGAAATTTTGGCATAGTTTGCATTATTTTGGCAGACGGTATGTCTTAGGACGGAGTGGAGAAAAGCTATAAGTCTGATGGAGGGTTAAACCCTTTAGTAGTTCTATGTTCCAGTTGTTCCCTGTTTTAATTCGTTTCTTCTTCTTTTCTCTTCTCCTCTCACCATTCTTTTATTTTAACTATGTTTCTCTCTTTTGCTCTATTTTCGATTTATCATTGGGTTCATCTACCACCGACCCCAATTAATTTGGGTTAAAGGTGCTGTTGATGTTGATGTTGATGTTATCTTCATTTTTACATTGGATTTCTAAATATGTTTTTGCATAGTTCTACAATTTCAGTTCTAGAGTTCCACATTAATTTCTTCTTCTATTTATCAGAAAGGTAGAACAACATATTCACATCATCAGAAAACTGTAATTGTGGATGCTGATGCTGGAAATAACAAAAGAAAAATAGTAGCATTTGTTGGCGGACTTGATTTGTGTGATGGGCGATATGATACTCCCCACCATCCTCTGTTTAGGACACTGCAGACACTGCATAAGGATGACTATCGCAACCCTACTTTCACGGTAATATATATTTCTGTTTGGTTGCATGATCACTATTCCATCCATCATTTGATAAGAAATCAATGAAAAAAGTGTGTAGAATAAAACCACAAACACAAAGGTATATAACTCCAAATTTTAGTAGTTCTAGAAGGAACCAAATTACAACAAAGAAATATTTCTGTATTCTTGTATAGGGAAGATTAAGAGACTATTTTGAAAAGCATGCCGTGATCAGTTCAACACACTTTGAACAGTAAAACTAGCATTGCCAGTGACATGTTAACCTATTATGTAAAGTGTCGGTGCTATCTGGCTTTGAATATGTAAATTTATTTCATATTTGTTGCACATCTAAATCGCTCCTGCAAATTTATGACAAAGATGGTATCCTAGTTTAGCTTTAGAATCTTGCAAGTTAAATACAATGGATGTAGTTCGGAACCAATAAGGGGGCCTTTGGTAAACATAAAGTTTTTACTTTCCCAGAAATCTAAAAGTGGGAAACTATGATTCTCATGTTTGATATGCAATTAATAAAAAAAAATAGTCAGAAAACTATGGGAAACTATGATTCTCATGTTTGATATGCAATTAATAAAAAATAATAGTCAGAAAACTATGATTCTTGAAAATCATTTTTAGCTCACTTTCCCACAAAAGCATTCCCAAGGAGGTGGGCAAGAATCCAACTTGCCTGCATAGAGGGAAAGTTTTAGTTATGTATTTTACATGAATATTTAATTTCCAGAAAACATATTAAGTCTAAGCAAACGTATTTTACACATTCTCACTAATCATGATTCCTAGGAATCAACTTTCCCAGAAATCATGTTTTCTGAGTATAAAAAAACTTCTCCCTTACAAAACACTCCCTAAGTTTCACTTTAAAACAAAGTTCAAAGCAAGAAG
This sequence comes from Glycine tomentella, assembly GCA_007407185.1. Classification (NCBI taxonomy): domain Eukaryota; kingdom Viridiplantae; phylum Streptophyta; class Magnoliopsida; order Fabales; family Fabaceae; genus Glycine; species Glycine tomentella. The sequence continues at coordinate 171,202 of PYAF01000762.1, forward strand.
AACCATTTATGTTGATGATGACAGGGTAATACCGGTGGTTGTCCACGGGAGCCATGGCATGACTTGGATTCTAAAATTGATGGTCCAGCTGCTTACGATATATTGAAAAACTTTGAGGAGCGTTGGTTAAGAGCCGAAAAACCAAAAGCGATTCAAAAGTTGACGAGTTTATACGATGATGCATTGCTTAAGCTAGACAGAATCGGAGATACTATTAGTGCATCTAATGTTCCTAGTGTCGGTGATGATAATCCTGAGTCATGGCATGTTCAGGTATTTATTCAATTAGTACTGAATAGATATTTAGAATTTCGAGAAGCAGTTTATTTTCTCATTTACACTAGTTAAATGTAACTATTTAACATACATGATGCTTTGGAATACAGATATTCCGTTCAATTGATTCAAATTCTGTCAAGGGGTTTCCAAAGGAGCCAAAAGATGCATCAAGCATGGTGAGTGAAAGATTTTAATGTTTCTAAGTTTTGTCACACGTGCTAGATTTCAATTCATCTTACTTGAGCCATCTTAGGTGTGATGATGGGATAGTTAAACATTACTGTGTTTTTGCAGAATCTAGTATGTGGAAAGAATGTGCTGATTGACATGAGCATACATACAGCTTATGTAAAGTCCATTCGTGCTGCACAACATTACATTTATATAGAGAATCAATATTTCATTGGGTCTTCATATAATTGGAGTCGACATAAAGATGTTGGTAAGGAACTCCTTTTTCTGAACACATGTTGCTTTTTGCTTCAAGAACTCCTTTTAGTGTGCTGAAGATTTTGTAGAACATAAATAGATTATCCTGGTATATCAGCTTTTGTATGGATAAAGCATCCAATGCCAAAATCCATCATGTAGAATTTACATTTTACGAATTAAACTGAGTGGATTGAACATTATATTAAAGAAAAAATATCTGTTATGTTTTGTGCATTTTATATATATCAGATGCTCTAGAAATTACATGAGTGTGTCATAGCTGGTCTGATACATCTATTTTCATATTTTTAAATTGTTTGCAGCCAAAGCTCACTGAAATATAAATCCCCATGGTTTCCTTTAAAAGTTAATGAAGGGAAGATTTAACATTTTGCATTTGTATTTTCAGAAGTGTGATCAAATATTTAGTGCTTTTTCTATGTTCTTTTTCTTTGGCTACATTGATGACAAAGAGGTTTGAACCTATGACCTCTTGCAAATTACTTGAACTCCTCACCAATAGACACTCCTAGTGTTTTTCTGTATAACATAACACGGTGAAGATGAATAATTAATGAGGTTAATTACATTTATTTCAAATATCTCCTTTCAATGTTAAAATTACATGTTTTCGCAGGTGCTAATAATTTAATTCCTATGGAAATTGCGCTGAAGATTGCTGCAAAGATAAGGGCAAACGAGAGATTTGCAGTCTACATTGTTATTCCAATGTGGCCTGAGGGTGTTCCAACTGGTGCCGTCACCCAAGGAATTCTATTTTGGCAGGTATGCTTCAACACACAAGATAAAGACCAACTTTCATATTATGCCACTTGAATTCTTGCTAATAAATTGAGATTTTGAATGCCCAGTTGACCTGTTGATTTCTCTATTCATCAGAATATAAGAAATTCCTTAAACTTGTGTGAAGTTGGAACAACTAATTTACAAGTGGGTTGTAGTTATGTGAATTCTGGCCCCAGAATATACCCTAAAAGTATCGTGTCTTCCTCACTTCTCTAACTATTATAGTTAAAGATTTAGTATTGCTTCCAAAATAAAGTATAGTTTTCTTTTTCATAGTTTCATACTTCTTACTATGAATGTTATTTTATAAAAATTTCAGCATCAAACAATGGAAATGATGTATGAGACAATTTACAAGGCTTTGGTTGAAGTTGGGCTTGAAACAACATTCTCTCCACAAGACTATTTGAACTTTTTTTGTCTTGGCAAGAAGGAGGCCATAGATATGTATGAGAATATCACTGTGTCTGGAACGCCTCCGCCAACAAATAGCCCACAAGTATGAATTTTATTCTCTCCGTCCCCTCTTCCCTATTCAGTTACATTTTTCTGCTTCCATAATGCCATGAAACAGTTATTCGTATAAAGTTATAGATATCTAGTACCAATGAATAAAAAAGGGTAAATAATTATTTTTGTCTTTGAATGTGTAGAGTGCTGACAAATTTATCTCCAAAAGATGGAAATTCAAATTTTAGACCTCAAAAGAGAAAAAAGTGCGACAAATTCATTCATCCGTTAACTTCCGTTCGTTACTATTAATAAAAGAGTCTACGTGGCACATTCAGGAAAAAAAATTTCAACGTTGTACACATTTAAGGATGAAAATGACTATTTATCCAAAATATAATTTAATTTTCATCTCCGCCCTTTTTAATCGTTGCAAACATAAAATTACAATAAGCATTTTAAAAAATTGGAAAGCAAGCATTAGTTAGAATAAACATAATAATAAGTATAATATTGATTAATAAACAACATCTATCTATTGTTCTGAAATTTCTAATGTGACAACACTTTATCCAAAATATGAGACTCAGACAAAAATGCACAACCAATAAGTTAAAAATCCTTATAAAAAAATGAGATCCAACTTTGATTTTGTCATTATTTAATGTTGTCACAATAGAAATGTCAGAGTAACAAACAAATTATACTTATTAATCAATATTATGGTTATTATTATGTTTGTTTTCCTATTTTTTTAAGTGTTTGTTGTAATGTTTATACTTGTAACGATTAAAAAAAGGGAAAAGATGAAGATTAAATTATATTTTAAGTATATAGTCATTTTTGTCCCTGAATGTGTAGTGCGATGACAAATTCGTTCCTGAATGTGCCACGTAGGCTTTCATTAACGATAACAGATAGAAGTTAACGGATGAATAAATTTGTCACATTTTTTTCACTTTCGGGAACTAAAATTTGAATTTTCATCTTTTGGGAACAAATTTGTTAACACTCTAAATATTTAGGGACGAAAATGACTATTTACTCAATAAAAAATAGTGGCTTCCAAGTAGCTCGTTATAAACTGTTATTTTGTTGTGTAAACTGTGAAAAGCTGTTATATTCTTTATCCAAGTCTTAATTTCTTTTTTCTTAATTTTGTGAAATGCTTCTCTTACAAGTAAAACAAATATTCTAACAGTCAATATAAGCATCTTAGTAGTCTGTTTTGTGGCATGCAATCTCCCTTTAGTGAATGCAATTGTAAACTTGTGTGCTGGTGCTCTTTGTTCAGGCATTTAGTAGAAACAATCGCCGTTTCATGATTTATGTTCATTCAAAAGGCATGATAGTTGATGATGAATATGTCATATTGGGGTCTGCAAACATCAACCAGCGCTCTATGGAAGGAACAAGGGACACCGAGATTGCAATGGGTGCCTACCAACCTCATCATACCTGGGCAAGAAGACAGTATTATCCACGTGGGCAGGTAAGCATTTTTTAAGTTTGTACTT
>PYAF01000762.1:174786-190733 GCA_007407185.1 Glycine tomentella
TTCATGATTTATGTTCATTCAAAAGGCATGATAGTTGATGATGAATATGTCATATTGGGGTCTGCAAACATCAACCAGCGCTCTATGGAAGGAACAAGGGACACCGAGATTGCAATGGGTGCCTACCAACCTCATCATACCTGGGCAAGAAGACAGTATTATCCACGTGGGCAGGTAAGCATTTTTTAAGTTTGTACTTGGTGGTTTCTCACATTTACTTTAAGCCTTTATGACAACCACTGATTGAAAAATGAATAAATGAAGTTGTGATAAATTACTTGTATAAAAAATTATAATTACACACTCTAGCTTCTAAAATTCACGTTTCACTTTAGGTGAGTTAAATCCAAGCAACCAGCCAATGTGGCCCTTTTGATCATCAGGCCACAAAACCACCATCTTTGGCTTTACTTTGGTTTCTCTAATTCCCTCGAATACAAATATGCATGTCAATATAACTTTTAAGGAACTAAAAGTTCTTAATTTAGCTTCTGGTTTACTAATTTTGGTATGTATGAAGTGAAAGAATATGGGTTGTGAATAGCTACAATAGTGTTTTAACACTGATATTTTTCATTTTTGTAATATTAATACATTTCCTGACCAATACCATGCAGATCCATGGATATAGGATGTCACTTTGGGCTGAACATATGTGTGCTATTGAAGACTGCTTCTTACAACCAGAGAGCCTTGAATGCGTTAGAAGGGTTAGAACAATGGGTGAGCTTAACTGGAAGCAATTTGCATCAAATGATGTAACAGAGATGACAGGGCATCTGCTCAAGTACCCGGTAGAAGTCGGTCGAAAGGGTAAGCTAAGTTCCCTTCCGGGCCATGAAGAGTTCCCAGATGTGGGAGGAAAGATAGTAGGAACATTTATTGACGTTCTGAAAAATTTAACCATTTGATTTTTTTTTTTACATTCACATTGCTGGCCATTAGGATAGGAATAGTGTTAGTTATTATATGCTTTTTGGACTGCAACTGTTTATTTTTTAGTATTTCAGTTATTGTTCTAGTCAATAAGTGGTTCTTATACTTTAGGATCAAGTTAGATTGTTAAGTTGTTATCCAATGTTGCTTAAATCTTGGTGATAAATAGTTTTTTCTGTTTCATTTGAATATTATAAATGCAATTATTGCTAATGAATAAACGAATAAACATACCTCTTCAATTATTTTTTATCATATCTTCATCTTCTCCTTCAATATATATTTTTGTTCTCTCCAAGCAAATATTGTTTTTATTTCCTCTTGAAAATTTCCAACAATTGGTATCAAGAGCTTATTTCTTACGGAACCTATGAAAATGGCTTCTGAAACAAGTTTTTCCCAAGTAGCTCTTCCAGTTTTCAATGGGGAAAACTATGATCTTTGGGCTGTCAAAATGGAGGCTTACCTAGAGACTTTGGATCTTTGGGAAGCTCTAGAAGAGGATTATGAAGTCCTTCCACTACTGGACAATCCCACAATGGTCCAAATCAAGAATCATAAAGAGAAAAAAAGCCAAAAAGCAAAGGCAAAATCATGTCTTTTTGTTGGTATCTCTACAACCATCTTTACTAGGGTCATGACTCTCAAACCGGCAAAAACTATTTGTGACTATCTAAAGGCAGAATATGCTGGAGATGAAAGAATTAGAAGCATGCAGGTGTTTAACTTAATGAGAGAATTTAAACTTCAAAGGATGAAAGAGTTTGACACAATCAAGGAATACTTAGACAAATTGTTGGGTATTGCCAACAAGATAAAGTTACTGGGCCGTAATTTTGCAGATTCCAGAATTGTTAAGAAAATTTTGGTAACAGTGCCAGAGAGGTACGAAGCATCTATTGCTTCGTTGGAGAACACAAAAGATCTGTCTAAAATTATTTTTGCAGAAGTTCTACATGCCCTCCAAGCCGAAGAGCAGAGAACATTGATGAGGGAAGATCATGCTGTTGAAGGTGCTCTTCTAGCCAAGAGCCAACAAGCTAAAAACTATAAGAAGAATCATGCAGGCAACAATCAGAGCAGTGCAACTGATTACAACAAAGGAAATGGTGAAAAGAAAAGTTATCCACCTTGTCAGCATTGTGGCAAAATGGGTCACCCTCAATTCAGATGTTGGCAAAGACCTGATGCTAAATGCATCAAGTGAAATCAAATGGGGGATGAAGCAATCATATGCAAGAGCAAAAATCAGCATCAAGAGGAAGAAGCTAAGGTCGTTGATCAAGAGGAAGAGGAGGATCAACTCGTTGTGGCCAGGTGTTTTGCAAGCAGCAAAGAGAGTAAGAGTTGGCTAATTGATAGTGGTTGCACAAATCATATGACCAATGACATGAAGCTTTTCAAAGATTTAAAGCCAACCAACATCACCAAAGTCAAAATAGGCAACGATGATTATATTTCAGTCAAAGGAAAGGGGATTGTTGCAATAACAAGTAGTTCAGGTACAAAGTTTATTCCTGATGTCCTTTTTGTACCCGAAATTCAACAAAATTTGTTGAGTGTTGGCCAATTGATTGAAAGAGACTTCAAAGTTACTTTTGAAGACAATTTTTGTCTGATTAGAGATGCAGCTAATAAGGATATCTTTAAAGTAAAAATGAAAGGGAAAATTTTTGCTCTAAATCCGTTGGAGGAAGAGCAAGCTGTTTTTCCAATCAAAGAAACATCATAGAAGTTTGGCACAAAAGGCTCGGGCATTATCACCACCAAGGGTTGTTGCAACTGAATTCCAAGAGAATGGCATCTGATTTTCCAAATCTTGATGATCATATACCAACATGCAAGGCTCGTCTATTAGGAAAAAAAAAGAAGTCATTTATGAGGACAGCAAAAGGAGCCACTGTTAAGATGCAGTTAGTCCACACAGATATATCTAGATCTAAAAAAACTCATTCATTAGCATATAATCGATATTATGGACCGTTTTGGAAGTTTAAAAAAATTAGTAGAAAATCAAAGTGGCAAGCAAATTCAGATTCTAAGATCTGACAATGGTAAGGAGTACACCTCAAAAAAATTCAACCAGTTTTGTGAGAAAGCTGGCATTGAGCATCAGAAGATCAACTAATAGATTTGTTTACAAAATCACTTCTCTTAACAAGTTTAGATTGGAGTTTGCAGATCCATGGATATAGGATGTCACTTTGGGCTGAACATATGTGTGCTATTGAAGACTGCTTCTTACAACCAGAGAGCCTTGAATGCGTTAGAAGGGTTAGAACAATGGGTGAGCTGAACTGGAAGCAATTTGCATCAAATGATGTAACAAAGATGACAGGGCATCTGCTCAAGTACCCGGTAGAAGTCGATCGAAAGGGTAAGCTAAGATCCCTTCCGGGCCATGAAGAGTTCCCGGATGTGGGAGGAAAGATAGTAGGAACATTTATTGACGTTCTGAAAAATTTAACCATTTGATTATTTTTTTTACATTCACATTGCTGGCCATTAGGATAGGAATAGTGTTAGTTATTATATGCTTTTTGGACTGCAACTGTTTTTATTTTTTAGTATTTCAGTTATTGTTCTAGTCAATAAGTGGTTCCTATACTTTAGGATCAAGTTAGATTGTTAAGTTGTTATCCAATGTTGCTTAAATCTTGGTGACAAATAGTTTTTTTCTGTTTCATTTGAATATTATAAATGTAATTGTTGCTGATGAATAAACGTATGCCTTCAGTTATTTTTCATCATATCTCCATCTTCTTCTTCAATATATATTTTTGTTCTCTCCAAGCAAATATTGTTTTTATTTCCTCTTGAAAATTTCCAACAAATAGGATGAATGTAAATCACAAACAATTTTGAAATACAATATAGTTGAAGAAACACTAAGTCCCCAATAAAATCTTTTTCATTCTTTTTCCTTTCTTGTATACATACAAAACCACTTGCTAATGTAAAAAAATGCTACATATTATCACTCACTCCTTATCTATCAGGAGGCTAGATTACTACCGGGAACACCATGTTATGTGAAGTTGTAATTTAGAGAGTTACTAAACTTGGTATGAAATCAAATCATGATCTGGATTGTGTTCCACTTTCTGATTTCAGCAATTATATGTGGATCTGTTATTTTATTTATCTCTTAAGTATTACTGTTTTTTTTTTCTCGACGGATGTTGTTACATTATTTAATCAATTTACCTTTTTATTGATCAATTGCATAATTTCACGAAACTATAATATGAATTTCACTTAGTTTTCAATAACTAAACATCAATGTTTCTGTTTTAAAGGAAGAAAGCAGAGGCTTGATTAGAGACTCTCAATGAAAGTCGTAAATTTTCCACCTAAATTCCTTTGATTAATAGACATACATTCCGTTCTACCGAATAATAATAAGGAAACCCTTTTGTTATCTTACCAAATTATTAATAACATGTGGCGTAGTGTGTTAATTGCCTACTTATCCTTATATATGTGACATCGGCATATTATTAACAGTAACTTTATTGTTGCTCAAACACTTTTTTTTATTGAACATTCACATCTTCACGCAAAATATCATTAAATAAAGCTGATGAGGGGTTCTTAATAAGGACAGATTCCTTATTTAAGGAACCGCTCCTTACATGGAAGAAGAAGAAAGCTGCACTTTCTTTAGTCTCACTAGTTGTTTATATGTTGAACTTTTATTTTCAAATTAAGAGTTGATATAACACATATGCATGCCACCAAAAATTGGTAGAGACAACAACGTTACATTAATGAAGAAAAAAAGTTGCTTAAATTATATATATATATATATATATATATAATTATGCTCATAAAAAAGTTAAAAATAATAAAGCTAAGCAACGCATTAGACTTGCATCGTTAAAGATACTCTTAAGTCCATCCTCTCACAATACAGTGTTGTCTAACTTTCAACCTTTCATTTAGATACAAACATGGTTTTGCTTTGACTACTCTGACCCCTTCCTCCTAATTAATATACTATCATATGAATTTTTAATTATAAAAGCAAAAAAAACTAAAGTCCTAGCAGTTCAATCTAATTGGGATTTGAGTGTGTTAACTCTTCGGTCTGTTTGAGATTCCATTTTGTTGTGTGTCTATTTGAGGTTCCATTTTGTTGTGTGTCTGGACGTCATTTAATATTTTATTCAATAATGTAGTAGCTTTAGAAGGGTGCTACTATTAGTGAGGATTTCATTAAATGCAGTTGGGTTGAGAGCTTTGCAGTTTGCATGAATTGAATTGAAAACACAATAAAAGAATAAATGCAATTGGGTTGGGAACTGCATTTCAAAGACAAAAGGTGAAATGAAACTATGAACAAGTTGTAAGAGGTAAGAAAAAAAAAAACCCATTGCCCTTTTATAATAACCCTTGGTCCTAATAAAAAAAAATTCTTAAGCCAGTAGCGTGGGAGTGGCGCTGATGGCGTGGGAGTGGCGTTGATGGCGTGACACTATAGTTGCAGGCCATTTTTCATTGGAATCTGGAGCCAGTAGCGCCAGAGTGGCGCCACCAGCGCCAAATGCACTGGGAACTGGCGCCGGTAGCGCCAAAGTGGTGCTGGTAGCGCCAGAATTGTTTCAAGAATTGTTTCAGGAAGTCATTTTTCTCTAGAATGTGGTGTCGGTAGCGCCAAATGCACTGGGAACTGGCGTCGATAGCGCCAGAGTGGCGCCAACAGCGCAGAAGTTCGGGCAGGTTAGGTATATAAGGGTCATTTACGCATTTTTAAGGGAAAAACCCTTTCTTCTTCTTCCTTTGACCCTTGGCAACCATTGATGAGCCTTGGAGCTTCATAAGTCTTCAATCTTCTACCCAAACACTTCTCTTCAAACATGAAACTTGTAGGAAACCCTCTTGTGAGCTAGAATCCTTCATCTCTTTTCCCTAAAAAGCTTCAAACGGAGAAATCCTTTTCTCTAGGAAACTTCGAAAAACTCGAGTTCGACGAGGAAAGGAGACGATTCACGAACACCCAAGCTTGGGAAAGTAGTTCTTTAGCTTTCTTTGTCATCTTAGAGGTAAGAAACTCGAATTTTACCGTTTAATTTGTGAGATTGATTTTGGGATGAATAATGACCCTTTTGAGCTAGAGTTGAAATTAGCCTTGGGTCCCTTAGAAAAGTATGTTTAGAATGTTGTTGTGATGAAGGATTAGCTTTCAAATGTTAGTTTCATGGACTTTGATTATTGGCTCTGAGAAATGCATGTGTAGCTAGTATGTTAGTTTAGTGATGATTGTAAAACATGCATGAGCCTTGATACTTATCTCTATGTGCTAGAGAGGCTTTAGGAACGGTGTTATTGTGTGAAAGAAACTGTTCGAGCCACGTTGTATAATCTTGACTATTGGCCTGTATAGAGCTTTGAGCTCTTTGTTTTGGCTTGTACCGAATCTTGTGGAGACTCTAGTGCCTTGGTTAGGCCAAGATAGACCGTTGAGGGTCGATGAGTTGTCTAGTGGATTGATTAACTTTGATAACCTTAAGATAGATGACTCAGAGGTTTATACCTTGTATGGTTGAATTGGTTTTGATTCGAGCTTATATGCCTTGTATAGGGCGTGACACTGCGGGTGTCAATGGCGTAGACCACCCTTCTGGGATTAAACCACAGAGCACGGCTTTGCCAGGTAAGTTCTTGGTTCCTTGGGGATGTTTCTCACTGCTGTGTTCCACCATACTCCGAGGGAGTGATGGTTGCATTCATGATGCATGCATTGAAATGGTTGTTGTCTTCTCATAATGATATGTATGCATGATTCTATGCCTTGTATGTATGGATACCTGTGATTAGATCTTTTGACCAGTTAGATAGATATGGATCTCCCTAGGAGAAGAGCGCACCTCCTAGTTTGGTTTGCTCACATCAAGGGTGATGATGATCCCTTAAGACCAAGAAATAGGTGGTCCCGTCGCGGTTGAAGCCTATTCTCAGAGGTGCCATATACGTGCATCCATGCGTAAGGGATAGCTCCCGATGGGATGGCACGAGTGTGAGTTTCGGTCTCACACTGAGGACTGAGAGTCCTGATGCTGATGATGATGCATCGTGGCGGCGTAGTTCCGCAAATATACATTAGAGCTAGATGATTTGCATTGTATTGTTATGAGGGTCGGGAGGCCATTGATTGTGATGCCTGGATGACGTGTGTCATGGAAGTGAGACAGGGTGGAGGAGATGACTCCAAGGACCCTGAGCTTACTGAGATGTGTATCTCACCCCGTGTGGGGATTATGTTTTTGCAGGAGACTCATCTGGAAGAGATGATGGTTCTCAGGGCAGAAGGCCCCAGTAGGGACAACTGTTGCAGCACCTTGAGAGCATGGAAGCTCCTTGTTTTGTTCTGTTTTGTTGTTGTTTTATACCCCTGTGAGGGAAGATGTGCGTAGACACATATGTTTTGGATTATTCATGTATATGGTCTGTATGCTCTCGTGTGAGGAAGTGATCTTGGAGATCAGAGCATTGGGCTATGTATGCCTATTCTTTTGTATAGACACTGTGAGTGTCAGTTGATGTATATATATATTTATATGCTTTTGCTTACCTCCTGATATATCTGTAGAGATATTGTTTATGCATCTGCCGTGGTTTTATTTTGTTGTTTTGGATCATGAGGCTGGATATGATTATGATAAGTATCATACATAATGAATCAAGAAATACGGTTTTATTATCGCTTCCGCAGCTTTTTAATTAAAGTAATTATGAGCCTATCTGATTAAATAATATGTTGATACACCGGATGCATACGGGGTGTTACACCTTTCTTTCATATCTTTAGTTTTTTCCGTAGGTAATAAAGTTTTTCTATATAAAAAAAAAAGAACAATTAAGTATTTCCTTATTCTATTACAATGTTAAAAAATATCCTTTTTAACAGTATTTAAGATAAAGTAAAATGTTATGTCACCTATTTTTCACTACAATTCTTCCTTCATGTTGTAGAGTTAAAAATATTTGACTATAGGTTACAGAAATTAGTACCATTAGCATCTGGATGAACCCAAAGTTCATCCTCCAAGTTGGGCCACTCTACCCTCTTTAGATTTATGGTCAGTAGAAAGACTTCTATAAAGGCCAGAAAACCAAAATCAAAAGTGACCAACAGAAAGATGCAACAAACCAAGCTCCAAGTCAAAACTAATACAACTTTATGAGGAAGATAACTAGACCGATCTAGTGGCATCAAATTTTCCAGCATATTCTCTGCTACCACATGGGCCATTATGTTTTAATCTTTTGAGAAACAAACCAATTGCAAGACCAATCTTCAAAGGCAAGAGTTCTCATTTGCAGGGTTAGTCTATGACATCACCACCAAAGATTACTTAAATTACTTGTGCAGTTTGAAATACACATCCTCCCAGATTGCTATATTGTCAAAAGGTAATTTTAAATGTGCCAAAAAATCAGCTCTTCATGCAAGTGACTTGAACTACCCTTCATTTGCTGTGCTATTTGGCACAAGTGCTAGAAATGCTAGGATATCTGATAACTTGGTTTATGAGTATAGAGAAACCTTCACTTGCAGTTACCTTTTTACTTTATAGTATTTATGGTGTCCCTCCATCCAATCTCTGTGAAATAGAGCAATGGCTGAAGGAGATTGTAAAAAATAAATAATCCACAAGGAGTACTAGTGTAGACTTCAATATTCTTATGCAGACTACGTTGCTTCTTCTAATAAAAATGGTCTTCAAACTTGTATTTTTCATGTATGAATATCGCATGTTCATGATGTTGCTTGCTGCTGTCCTAATTTTGCACTTAAGAGTCAAGCACTTGAAGTTCTAGGATGCTTTAGTAGTCTATTAAGAGTCAAGCACTTGAAGTTCTAGGATGCCAATTCCTGTCAGGCTCACTTTATTCTCAACCAGCTCGCTTTGGAAGTGTTTTTCTCTGTGAAAATATGGATTGGGAACTGTACTTGAGCTTTCTTTCTGGGTTCTAAGCATCCAAAACATGGCAAGAACTTAATTGTGAGTTCGCTCTCTCTCTTTCTCTCTCTCTCTCTCTCTCTCTCTATATATATATATATATATAACTATACTCTTATAACAAGATTCCCTGGCTAATTATGATTCATTTAGCAATGTAATAAATAATGTGTAAAATGCAATGTGTATTTTTAAATGCAGTTTGACGTCCTTGTATTTAACACCTGATATTATTGTGCATATTTTCTAATTATTGTTTTCACATTTCACAGGCCAATGTCGACCGCCCCAAGATCATCTCCCCAGGGAACTACTAATTCTCAGTGTACGTCTCGAAGAAACAGACGATCTACAAGGTTAAGATCATTGACAAAACGTAATCTTGAGCAGCCTAGGCCACTAGTTAACGTAAACCCTGCAACTGGGCGAGCAACAGGTCAACATAAACAGAATTTCCATAGCTATCTGGGGGTTGTTGCTCGAGAACACATTTCAAACGGTCATTCAAGTTGGAAAGATGTTCCACAATCTTTGAAGGACCTTATATGGGATGACATTTTGGTATGCAATAACTTGGCCTAAGTTTTTAAGTTCAATTTTTTGTAAAGTCTAACACTAAGTATTCATTGACTTAATATATGTAACCTCAGGGAACATTTGAAATTCCAGAAGCATCAGATGCCAAGAACAAGATAATGTCATTGGTTGCCACTAGTTGGAGGCAATTTAAGTCCTCCCTGACCCGTAAATACATTTACGGTGATCCTGACGGACAACATGTAATGGACCCTTCTTTTAAGTATGGTTTGGATCAAGAAACCTGGGAAAAGTTTGTTGCAACACGCAAAACTCCGAATTGGGAGGTATGTTTGCCAATGTTCATTACAAAAAAGATTTAAATAATGTGCTTATCTGAATTTTTTTCCAATGGCATGTTTAACTTTTATTTTTATACATTATAGGGAATAAGATCAAAGGCTCGGGCAATTCAAAAACACAATGATTGCCCACACTTGTTGTCTCGTGGAGGGTATGAATTGCTTGAGTCGAAGCTGTTAGAGGAGAAAAGGAAAAAAATGCAACAAACTGCAATGGATACTGAGGATTCATCACGAGTCGTAGATCCACCGTCTCCCATTCCAAGGCATGTTAAGTGGATACAGGCATGCACAAAGCGATATGGCCAGATGACATCGACCGCGGCCAAAGACATTTTAGATAAAATAGTAAGTTAGTTTTATTTCAATGTATACGTTTTTATCCACAATGAATTCTAGTAAATATGCAACAATGTTTTGTTTTCTTGTGGTACAGCAAGAGTTACTTGAACAGCAGGCAACACAAGGCGAATTTGTTCCCAATGGTCGTGATGACATATTGAATGTTGCACTTGGGCGACCTGAGCACTCAGGTCGTGTGCGTGTTGCAGGATCCGGGGTGACCATAGGTCAGTATTTCGGACAGCGTTCAAGAGGCTCTAGCAAGTCCTTTGCATCTATAATGCCACAAGAATTGGCTGTTATAATAAATAACCTCAGGGAAGAGTGGAAGAGAGAGGCAGAGAAGGATAAAAAAACAGAGTTTAGATCTAATTAAGCAAGAGGTAAAGAACGCTTTAAAAATGGAGAGATCCCAAATGGCTTCACCTGAACCACCCCCAGAAATTGCTGAGTTAGAACTATTAGCTGCACGTGTAAGTACAAAGGGGAGTTGTGCTGAAACTGCAGCAAGAGGATCAGGGGAAGAACAACATAATGATGTAGACCAAATTATGGGGTTGTACGTGCATTCTGATCACTCTCCAAAGCTAGTAGCATTCGAAAAAGTTTGTGATGGAACATCCTCCATACACAGTGTGTGCTATGCAGATGACGTGCTTAGGGTAAGTGTCACAAAAATTTTGGATGGTGACAATGAAGTTCCTATTGCGACATCAGAGTGCAAGTATGTTAGAGAAACCATTGGCACATTTGTTCCATGGCCTACACATCTTGTCAGATTGGTTCCAAAAGAGGTATGTACTTATCATTTTCGTTATTAACACTAACGTGGTTTGTTTTACAATATGGAAAATATACTGATTTTTACATTCGTTTACCTTTAAAAACTTTACAGTTTTTTCAAAGAAGGTAGTTCAACCTGTTCCAACGTCGACAAAAAAAGTTGTTGTAGATGACCCTTTGGGTGAGTTGATTAAGAGGATGTATCACGTTTACCAAAAGCCGATTGAGTTGCATTGGGATGCTAAGAAATTTGGCCTTGCGAATATAGGAGCCTCCTTCTTCATAACATTTTCTGACATCAATGAAATAATAGATGGTCAAAAGTGTTTGAACATATCTATACTACAATTGTGGATGATGTAAGTGTTTTTCACATTAGGTTATTTGGTCAATTAATGTCAGACCTAATATTGACTATTGAATGTATTATAACATATTAATTCAATTGGACAAACAGGTACTTGGATGAATGGAGTCAAACGTTAGGATATGGTGATGTATACGAATTCCTTGAGCCTCAATCCATTCTCAACATCAAAGATAGACCAGAAAAATGTCAAAAATACATTTAGGAATGGATGAAGGAATCAAAAAGAGAGGTGTACATTGGATCGTACTTGAATAAGTAAGATTTTTTACTAATATATATATATATATATATATTATGGATTTACAACTTTTTATCGAGTTGACCAACAACCTGTTGTTTAATGCAGCTCCCATTGGCAGCTGGTTGTTTTGTGTCCTACAACCAATGTTGTTGTCTGGTTTTGTTCATTGCGTAAAAGGCCTAATGTACACATCAAAGCTGCAGTTAATAAGTTACGTGTCTTTATCTTATATGTAACATGCATATAGAATATGATACTGTTAACCAAAAACTTAATAGCACCTAATGTTTTTGCAAATGCAGTGCAATGAAGACCTTCAACACTACTTCTGGTTGCCAATCTATTCAAGCGCCAACAAACTGGATTGAAGTAAAGGTACACCCGTATACCTGTAGTTAAAAAGTAATGCATTGTTGTTCAGAGTGTTTTTCAATTTTGACCATTATCGTGTATAACCTACTACCATTTTAGAGTAATGTCCAAAGTGGAGGCTATGAGTGTGACTACTATGTAATGAATTGGATGCGAAACATAGTAGACGGGGGGTTGAAGAATGATTGGAACATGGTATGTTAACAATTGTTTCAATTGTATCTTTATTTTTAAGTGCCAATATGGATTGTTGTCATCAACATCACTAACGGATTCGCATGAAATTTGTCTAGTTTTTTGGTGATAGATCAGCGTTAGACTTAGAGACAATGACATCAATTCGGAAGAAATGGGCAGCATATTTGTTACAAGTTTGGGCGTCATGAATTATGGGGTTTTCCATAATTTGTTTATTTTCAAATGTTTAATTGCCTGTATTAGACTACATGTATCAAAACGATGTATGGATGTTGTTTTTCATCTTTTATCTACTTATCTCCCATTACAATGTCGTGTGCCTTTGTTTACTTAGGACAAAAAAGGAAACTAAACAATAATTCTGTGATGCTATTTATATTGGTTTCACACATGTAGGTGTGTTAGTATAGTGGCAGTCAATGTTAGGAAGACTCACCATTATAGTCTAAGAGTTTCGTGACTAGTGGAGTATCACGTGCTTCAATGGATAAGTACTTGGTTAAGGCAATACTTTATAAGAATACAAAGTTACAAACCTTTCTTTCTTAAAACTGTTGTAGATGAGGATTTTTTTATACCTATCTTTGTTGCACTTTTTTTTCGGTTATTTGTTAACTGGAATTGTTGTTTAAATATTTTTTATATATGTTACTTTCCAGAGGAAATTGATCACTGAGGCAACAGCCTTTTTGTTGGATGTGTACTATGAGCTTCATCATTGGAGAAAAAATGGACTCTGACCTCTTGGAGAAAGTTCTTAATCCTGAAAAGGTGTGAAGGCGACAGTTGTGGCATCGGGTGCTGTCTTCATTTCAGTAACATTAATTCTTCTATTTGGTGAGGTGAGAAAGATTTTTCTCCTTATATATATAACATAACATGTTAATTTACATTTGACATGTGTGTTTCAATATCGTATTTTCTAATTCTTGATCAAAAAAAAAAAATGAACGAGACTTTGATGTCAACACATTTCTGAGTAATATTATTGTACTTATTTTGATACTATTGCAATCATATCCTGTTTGTAGCCGGCTTACCATGCAGATGGGGAGTATACTGAGGTGGAATCCCAATTGCAAGCACATCTAGAATCTTTCCTAGCAACAGCTACAAAATTCAATTTGATTTACACCAAGGTTTCACCATGCTTTGCTTGCTCTAATTTGTTTATATATGCCTTCAGAATCTGGGCTAGTTTTAGTGTCTGACTGCTTTTAGTGTCTCATTGGTGTGCTTCTTTAATGTATCAATTTTGATTTGGTTTTATTTTTGGTAAAAGACTATTAGTCTTGTTTGACATTGCATTTTAATGTATTGGAAGTTTCAATTTGAGACACTTAAGTTATGCTTTTATTATACTAATTTGAATGGTGCATGACCTATCAATTTGAGACACATTGCTATGAGTTTGCACTATACAAGTGAGTTGAGAGCAATGAGCTTGTTGACAACTTGGTTTATTAACAACTCAATGAGCTGAAAATTTTGGTATGTCTTTTAATTCATCACGACCATGAGCTTTATTGTGTGTCACTCATTAGCTTGTATATATGGTGGCTCAATATTGTATAAATTAATATTTATATATGAACATTTTAATTATATATATAGCTTGAATATATAATAATATAAAAAGTTTGAAATATATATATACACGAAAATATTTTTTTTAAAAAAAAACTTATCTACTACGGTTATCTACAAAAACCGTGTTAGAAATGACATTAATCAAAGTCGGTCTTGCAGCAACCGTGTTTGAATAGTGATTAATCAAAGTCGGTCCTTCATCCCAACCGTGTTTGAATAATGATTAATCAAAGTTGGTCATTCATACCAACCGTGTTTGAATAGCGGTTAATCAAAGTCGATCCTCAACCCAACTGTGTTTGAATAGCAATTAATCAAAGTCGGTTACGTACCATAACTGTAGTAGATTAAATCCAATTTTTTTTAAAAAAAATGGATTAATCAAAGTCGGTTTCAAATACAAAACCGTAGTTGAAAAGAGCTTAATCAAAGTCGGTTGCCACAGAAAAATCGTAGTTGAAAAATGCTTATTCAAAGTCGGCCTATTGACCGTAGTTGAATTGCTTCTCTTTCAACGACTACTATATCTACGACAGTCATATGACCGTAGTTGAAATGCATCCAAAACCATAGTAGATTTAGCCGCATGTAGTAGTGCATGTAGCATTCATAATTCATTGCCTGTATGCTAAGATATATGGCATTTCTCGTGTTTAATGTTCACATTTTGTTAATCATATGGATGGGATTATTATTCTTTGACCCTGCAAAGTTTATTATGCTTATGCAAGCATCAAGCGTGAAGTCTTATTTATGATCTTAAAGAAGCTTCATCTTAGATGCTTTACTCATATGAGATTAGGGCAGGGTAATGGAGAATTAAAATCTTGCAATCTCAATGGTGTGAATTTAATGATCGCATCGAGAAGGATAATACTCTATTTAAGTACACAAATTAATTTGTCCTAAGTTAAAGAAATACACGAAATAATTAACAATTATGTTAAGATTCAAAGTTATATTCCAACAGGACGTAATTCGAATCTTGATGTCCATGTGAAAACTTTATTAGTTTATAAATAGTATTTGAGGTTTGAAACATGTCGTTATGTTAGTAAGTTCCCAAGATCTAATTTATCTATTCTTTTAGACTACAAGTATTTCCACTAGATATAATCCTTAATCATGTTTGAGCATGATTGATTTATTATGGATAAAAAAATTGATCTTTCAAGTATTTGATCACAACTACATATTAAAAGTTGAATATAAGATTATTACTGGTTAAACTAAAAATAATTTCACATTATTCATGTGTTAGGCAATATCTAAACTTTTTCCTTTTTTCCCCAAAATAATCATGTTAAAAATATATTTAGAAAATCGTAATAAAATATTTTGCCAACCAAACTTTTTGACACCTTGAGAGAGAAAGAAAAAAAAAGAAAAAGTATAAGTATGATAGATGAAATAAAAAAAAATTATCAATTAAGTGTTTAAAATTTATAAGTGTAAAAAATTAACACTCTAAAAGTATATAAAAAGTAATCTTTTAAAATTAAAGAAGTTTATTTTTAATCTCTTAACTTACATCCGAAAACAACTCATTCACCGTTTGACTTCGTGTTTCCACCCTCCTTTTTGCGCACATTCGATCTTTTCAGTACTATTTTCTTCAATTGGAAACTGTGCTTCTTGAAATTTCAAGTCCTAGTCGTACACGGCATCCACATAGGTTAAAACCAAAATGCTAATTCAAAATAAAATAAAAATGCTAGTTGGTATAGAAATTATTCTACGAAATACTTTTTTCTTTAATTGGAACTGTGCTTCTTGAAATTTCAAGTCCTAGTCGTACACGGTATCCACGTCTATATCCACATGGGTTAAAACCAAAATGCTAATTCAAAAAAAAAAAAAAAAAAACCAAAATGCTAGTTGGTATAGAAATTATTCTACGAAATCTGCCACGTGATTGATTTCTGCTTCACTATTTTTTATTTTAAATTATTTAATTTATTAATAAACTAGAAAAACCATTTCTCTGCATTTCGTATAAATCGTATATAAACAATAAATTCTTCATACTATTTGGTACAAATTGAAAAATGGTAACGATATATATTATATCACATTCTTTTATAGTGTTTGCATATTTTTTTATAAAAAAAAAAAAATTTAACACAATTGTGTATATAAATCTTGAATTCAAAATTAATTATTCAGCTAAAACAATTCCAGATGTTTCGTAATAAATTTAGATGAATAAAATAGAAATAGTAGACTCACGCCCATAATTTTGAATAAATTTAAGCATATAATTAAGATAT
>PYAF01000762.1:201991-221250 GCA_007407185.1 Glycine tomentella
GGAGCAACAAAGATTGTTGATGGCCAAGACAATGACCAGTTGCCAAAATGATGTTGGTGCTCAAGTTTATGAGGCAGAAGGGCAACAAGAAAAACCATAAGGTTATACTCATTGGAAATGATTATGATTTATGAGACTCGACCTTATAACAATTAACAAAGTTTAAGGTTGAAGGTGTTTTTTTTGCCTTTGAGGACATGGTATCTCTCCCTTTTATAGATCCTAATGACCAACTTACGAATTGACAAGTCTAACCTGATGTGTTGGTCTCCTTGGAAGTCCAAGATATCTAAGCATATCACAACAAACAATTTGCTAAATGACTAAATTGGTTAGGTTATCATCCAACAAAGTTGGAAACTTCAGTGGGGGAAAGAACACATATTGTAACATTGGACGTCAGGTACAAATCAGATGTTACCGAAAACAGGCATAGTTGACATCATAATATATTCTACCAATTCAACATTAAAATTTGCTCTATGGTAATTAACATTTAATATTATATCTTATTTTTTACTTTTTATTCCTTAATCAACAATCTAAACATATTGATTAGCATGCTTCTTATAATTAATATGTTTTAAGAAAAATATTTATTTTTTGCCTTTCCATCAATATTCTTGTGCATAATAATAATAATAATGTTAAAATATACTTTTTTTGTCCCTTATATTTTTACTAAAATTCATTTTGGTTATTTATTTCTCAAATTTAGGTCAATATTGTCCTTTGAAAACAATGGCATTTTCGATTTTAAGAATACAATTTTGAATTTTTTTTATAGATTTAAATACATTTTTCATCCTTATAATTTAATATTTTTTTCATTTTCATCCATCCAATTTTTTTTTTATTTTAATCCTTGCAGAATACTTTTTTCTTTCATAAAGTACTTAAAGATAACATTTGTTCAAATTATTTTGTTACTATTCAAAGTGTTATCTAAAGGGCTTTAAGAATGAAAAATAAAAAAACATATTTTACATTGACGAAAATGAAAAAATGTATTGAAGCTTTTTTTTTTATTATTAATTCAAGACATAAATTTTGTCTCATTGGAAAGAGTACATGAAAACTATGAATCCCAACTAATATTCAAACCATAATAATTATAAACATGATAAAGATTGTATGAAAAGTGAGTCATATGAACACCATAAAAAGAATTTGATATTAGATAGGTTAAAATAGATTTTTGTTCCATTATCTAAATTTTAAATTTCAGTTTGTTGTTTTAAGTTTAAAAATATTCACTCTGTCCTTTAGATTAAAATGTTTTACTTTACTCCCTTATAATATCTCCCCTAATGTCTCTATGTGACCAATTTTATCCTTCAGTCAATTTTTGTCGGTGAGTACTAGAAAGACTTTAAGTGATCAAAGTGAAAAATTTTAAACATAAGGAACCAAATTGAAATCTAAAATATGGATAAGGGACAAAAAAATTATTTTAGCCATTTAGAATTTTCACTTTTTTGTTTTATGAAATTCATTTTTTACGATATTTTATCATATTTATAATTTTTTAATTCAAACATAAGTTGGATTCTATATTTTACATATAAATAATTTAATGAAATAAATTTTATGTCTAGAATTAAAGAAAAAAAAAGTATATTTTAGCTTAATAACTGTTAACATGCACTATACACTTTATTCTTTCAATTACTTCATTTTCTTACGGCGCCAACTCTTGAACGAAAGTCAGAGCACGCGTTCGTTCCTAATCTCACGACTTAATATAGTCGTGACTTTGAAATGTTATTTTGAAATTTCTTATTATTCAGTTATTGACTCACAAAATCTAGAACTATGAAATGTTAAACTTAATTACCTTATTGTTTACGATTTAACGTCCCAATTCTTTATTAGTCAAGACACCCGAAAACAAAAAAGAATGATATTTTACACGCATTTGATGGGCAAACAACTACGATACACCTTTTCTTTTTATACCTAAACAACTACTCTTTAAGTCGCAATTACTACAAAATTAATTAGGATAAATAATTATTTTCATTTTTTGAATGTGTTCAACTAACAAGTTCGTGTTAGAAAGATGAAAATTCAAATTTAGTATATAAAAGTGAAAAAATGCTACAAATCTATCCATAAATTAATTACTCCGGTTACCATTAATAAAAAAAACTTACTTGAGAACGAAAATGATTGTTTATTTAAAATATAGTTTAATCTTCATCTAAGCAAGCATAAAGTAATAAATACTTAAAAAAATAGAAAAATAAACATAAGTTAGAACAAATATAATAATAAGCATACTTTATCTATTGCTTTGAAATTTCTAATGTGACAATATCTTATCTAAAATATGAGACTCAAATAAAAATACATATCTATTAAATCAATCATTATAAAAAATGAGACCAAACTTGATTTTGTCATTTAAATTTTAGAATACCAGATAAATTATATTTATTAATCAATATTATGTTGATTATTATGTTTGTTTTCCTATTTTTTAAGTGCTCATTAAGTTATGTTTGTAATAATTAAAAAAAGATGAAAATTAAATCATATATTGGATAAATAGTTTTTTTCTTTCTTGAATTATGTGATGTCAGATAGATTTTTTTATTAACGATAATGGACATAAGTTAAAAGATGAATGAATTTGTCACACTTTTTTTTTTCAAGAATTAAATTAAAATTTTCATATTTTAAAAATAAATATATAATTATTCTACACATTCATTAATAAAAATGACTATTTATCTAATTAAATACATTTATCATGCATGGTGTCCCCGTGTTTCAAGAGTCATATAATTCCACATTGAAAGTTGAGATCACCAATTATTTATATTTCAACCCATCAAAACATTTGATATTAGTTAGTTGAAAATTAGTTGATTAGTCGGCTGTTTGGACCACTTGTTAATGATTAAATTATAAATTAACATAGAAGACGAATATTTCAAGGTTTTGGCAGTATTGGGGTAGACTTAAGCGGGTGAAATCTTGTTTGAAAATTGTCCGTCTTGCACGGTAATGGAGAAAGATTAGCATCCGAATCAACAATTTCTTGATGTCACCAGGAATATTGGAAGACAAAAATAAAATAGAAGGAAAAAAAAAAAGGAGACTTGACTTGTGCAATTATCTACGAGAATCAATAAACCTGGTACATAGGACAAACACAGACAGCTATCTTTCGGCGTCTTCATGGTTGATCAGTCAGAATTATTATTTGGAATAAAAGAATAAGGAAAATAAAAGGTATTTTTATTTCATCGTAGCTAAAAAAGGAAACACAACTTTCATTTATCAAAATATTGCTAGAAACTTATTATTTATTAGAAGTTAAATACTTAAAAATATTGTAAAAAAATCCTGCAAATACATTTCTGGACTGTCCCTAATTAAAAAGAGTGTGTTGCTATCTCATCAAGAGTTATATGAAGTCCTCAATAGCTAGATTAGTTGCATGTACCATTTGATTTGAAAGAAATGAAAGGTTTTCAAACACGGAATGTTATCAGGAAAAGCATTTCCACATTGTAACCTTGTCTTGGGACTCTTGTGCGTCTCTGTTACTTTGAGTTAGATTAGCTTACTTTCCATAATTATAATCAATGCAAATTGATTCACTCTACTCATTTTGTATTAATAATGTCAGATGCACTTGCCATATGAATGAATTTGAATGCCTTAAATTATACTCAAAGGAAGGTTTGAGATGTCCCTAGATCACCATGCAATGATCACATACATGTACAGCAAGCGCAGAAGTAACAGCTGGTCTCAAAATATCAAAGAGGAGAGATTCTTAGGGTACTCTGGAAGCACTTACTCTAGATCTATGTTAATGAATATGTACCTTTGTAACTATGTCGACCATATATATGCACAATAGCTACATTTATAATGTTATAAAGATTATTTATGGTGATCGTGATACACATTGAATAACACAAAACTAAGGAAAAAATACCTTACATAGGTTGCTCTTAACTAAAGTTTTTCAATCAATGAGTGCACAACATTCATAAACACACTACATGTACATGGCTTATCCAACACTTAAGTGGTGGTCCCGGAAGAGTCTTCGGGGCTTGCTTAGCTGACACGTACTAATTCCCTTATTTAGAAATCTAGAACTTTTGTAATGATAGTAAACAGTAGTAGCATGTGAGCGTGATGATCAGAAGTATTATAACCCACTTAGAAATCTCCTAATAGAATTTTGGACCCACAATCCTTCTGGGTCTGAAAAGATTACCATGACTCCACTAAATTGAACTAAATGGGCAATGCCATCATGGCATCAAATCAAGCCCTTGTGGTAGCTTCATACACTGAATAAAGGATGAGTTTTAATTTAATGCACACTACTATTAGTATATGGCTTTAGCTGTGCAAGTGTATGAAGACATGTAGGATCAAAGTAAAATACAATTTAGATACAGTTCCTTGACTACTTTTGGTATTATATTTGCATAATGTTAGAAGCATAGTGTCGTGAATAAGAACAGTTAATCCAAAATTTTAAAGCAACAAGTTAATTTGACACTTCATTCAACCCAAAACCTTTAAGAAATTGGATTTACGGATCTTTTTCACCTATATTTTGCTTATCTTACCCATTACTACTCAATTGTGAGACTTCATTTTCACACTTATACTTCAACACATATCCATCACAAATGCTATCTGTAGCAAGATAAAGAAATGAAAAAATTAAATGAATCTTTCACATGGTGTAAATTAATAGTTAGAACTTAATTAACCGATGGAGTTTGTGTCAATATCCTCCCATGGCAAGACCCTGGTAGGGAAGAGTCATTTCCAATTATAGTGCTTATTAATTGACTTGAGTAAAATAAGAAGCGCCTTTACTATGTGTTGTAGCTTTTGGCCCACATGAACATTGTTTTAACTGTCTCTAAGGATACCTCAATACTCTATAATTAAGAAATGATGTTTTAATTATAAATGATTTGGAATTAAAAAGGCTCTCATGATAGAATAAAAGAATGCTAAAATTAAAATTGGAGACAACTATATATCGTGGTCAGTGATATAACTTGGCACAGAATGGAGAAAGATATTTGTACCATTTAATATACAATGACACAATATTGGAGTTATTGCTCATCACAATAAGTATATAAGGACTTGTTATCATCTAATATAAAGCGTGCAGTCGTGAAGTAGAAGATAAGAATACAAAAGGTAGACTCATTGCCATTGCTGAACTTCAATGAACATACATAAAATTAATGCCTTTAACTTTATCGGGCTTAGCTTCTTCAGGTTCTTTTTAAAGAGTCAATGTTAGCAGTTATTGGCATCCTCCATCCATCATATCTTTTTCTCTAGTGTTCTTGTGCTAAATCCAGCATAGGTTTGGACCTCTACCTCCATTCTCTGACTGTTTATTCATAGCCACTAGTCTTAGAGTAAACACTAATTTGCTATGTACCATTTACTTGCCTAGTATTATTTACAATGTTCCTTGCATAGTTTACTTGCATGGTATTATTTACACACTGAAAATTTGCCTTCAAGTTATACATGTTTCTAGAGTACAAAATAATGTTCCATAAAGAAATATTAGAGATAGCCAAAAATCACGTCTCTGTTAAAATTAAAGAAAGAAAATGTATTAAGGAAAAAAAGAGAAGTTTGTTTAAATGGTATACTACTTTTTTTAGATCAAATATCATATGAAGAGTTTGTTTTTTTTTTTTTTTGTCCTATTTGTGACTTTTCTGTAGGCAACATGATCTTCAGGACAATCCTATTCCTCCTGGCCTTTATGGTGACAAATTCAGTTGCTGTGATGGACAAGAAGACATACATAATACACATGGACAAGACCAAGATCAAAGCCTCAATCCATTCCCAAGACAACTCAAAACCTTGGTTCAAATCAGTCATTGATTTCATCTCTGAAGCTTCATTAGAAGAAGAGATAGCCCCTCAGCTTCTTTATGTTTATGAAACCAGCATGTTTGGTTTTGCTGCCCAACTTTCAAATAAACAGCTTGAGTACTTGAACCAAATAGATGGTTTCCTTTCAGCCATACCTGATGAACTATTAACCCTTCACACAACATACAGCCCCCATTTTCTTGGCCTACAGAATGGAAAAGGACTTTGGAGTGCTTCTAACTTGGCCTCAGATGTGATCATAGGAGTCCTTGATACAGGAATATGGCCTGAACACATCAGTTTCCAAGACAAAGGTTTGTCCAAAGTACCCTCTCGTTGGAAAGGTGCTTGTGAAGCAGGCACCAACTTCTCTTCCTCAAGTTGTAACAAGAAGCTTGTTGGTGCAAGAGTCTTTCTACAAGGGTATGAAAAAATTGCTGGAAGAATCAATGAAACGTTGGACTATCGTTCGGCGAGAGATGCGCAAGGACATGGAACACACACAGCCTCAACTGCAGCTGGTAACATGGTGAGCAATGCCAGCCTTTTCAGCTTGGCACGCGGTTCAGCCAGTGGAATGAGGTACACCTCAAGAATAGCAGCTTATAAAGTATGCTGGCGTTTAGGCTGTGTTAACTCTGACATATTGGCAGCTATTGATCAAGCTGTTGCTGATGGTGTTGATGTGTTGTCACTCTCTTTAGGTGGCATTGCTAAACCTTACTACAATGACAGCATTGCCATAGCCTCATTTGGAGCAACACAAAAAGGAGTTTTTGTTTCTTGTTCAGCAGGCAATTCTGGTCCCTCTAGTTCAACTGCTGGAAATGTTGCCCCATGGATCATGACTGTTGCTGCTAGCTACACTGACAGAAGCTTTCCAACACAAGTGAAGCTTGGGAATGGAAAGGTTTTCAAAGGGTCATCATTATACAAGGGCAAGCAAACAAACCTATTGCCTCTTGTGTATGGAAACTCCTCAAAGGCACAAAGGACAGCACAGTATTGCACCAAAGGTTCACTTGATCCAAAGTTTGTCAAAGGAAAAATAGTCGCCTGTGAACGCGGAATAAATAGTAGAACCGGAAAGGGAGAGGAAGTGAAGATGGCAGGTGGGGCAGGAATGATACTGCTCAACTCAGAAAACCAAGGAGAAGAGCTTTTTGCTGACCCTCATGTTTTGCCAGCCACATCCTTAGGTTTCTCAGCAAGTAAAACAATCAGAAGCTACATTCACTCAGCAAAAGCACCAACAGCTTCAATTTCCTTCCAAGGGACAACATATGGAGACCCAGCACCAGTTATGGCAGCATTTTCTTCTAGAGGACCAAGTGCTGTGGGCCCAGATGTGATCAAGCCAGATGTAACTGCACCTGGTGTGAACATCTTGGCTGCTTGGCCCCCCACAACTAGTCCAAGCATGCTCAAGATTGACAAAAGAAGTGTACTATTTAACATAGTCTCAGGTACCTCAATGTCATGTCCTCATGTCAGTGGCATAGCTACACTGATTAAATCTGTTCACAAGGATTGGTCACCTGCTGCTATCAAATCTGCTCTCATGACTACTGCTTCCACATCAAACAACAAAGGTGCTCCAATTTCCGACAACGGTTCAAAAAATTCTGCATTTGCTGACCCTTTTGCATTTGGTTCAGGCCATGTTAACCCTGAAAGAGCTTCTGATCCAGGGTTAGTCTATGACATCACCACCAAAGATTACTTAAATTACTTGTGCAGTTTGAAATACACATCCTCCCAGATTGCTATACTGTCAAAAGGTAATTTTAAATGTGCCAAAAAATCTGCTCTTCATGCTGGTGACTTGAACTACCCTTCATTTGCTGTGCTATTTGGCACAAGTGCTAGAAATGCTAGTGTGACATACAAGAGGGTAGTCACAAATGTAGGGAACCCCTCAAGTTCTTATGCAGTGAAAGTGGAAGAACCAAAGGGAGTATCTGTCACGGTTGAACCAAGGAATATTAGTTTCAGAAAAATTGGTGACAAATTGAGTTATAAAGTGACCTTTGTTTCATATGGAAGAAGAGCAATTGCTGGCAGTTCATCATTTGGATCACTTACTTGGGTATCAGGTAAATATGCTGTTAGGAGTCCTATTGCAGTAACATGGAAATAATAGGAAAGGTCTCTGTAACGGTAGCATTTGAGACTTGAGAGAAGCATAAAACTATTTTTTAACCTCTTGGCTAGCAGGGGAACTTTATTTGATGAATGATGATCCATCACAGAACTATTATTGTAACCTTGTTACCTTGTTTAAACTTTATTGAATAAAAGAACACACTTCGTTGTGAAATTATCACTCATAGTTAAACAATATCATATAAAACTTGTGTTGCTTCATAAAAAAATATATTTTTGAGATATAAATAGAAACAAAAACTGCCAAATTAAGAACACCAGTTATCAAAACACCGAGTTTTATGTAAGTATCGAAAAATCACTTCATTAATTAACAGGTGACATGTGAACTAAGATATTTTCTGAGTTATTATTTTTAGATTAAAATATGTTTTTAATCCCTAATTTTATATAGGGGTATACTAATTTGTTGATTTGTTCAAGCATTGGATTTTAGATAGCTATTAAAATGATTTGTAAATATAATTTGGAGAAATTCTTAGGTGCACATGGAGCAAGACATTTTCTTGCTTTGATCCATTCATTATTTGTCATGTCAGTAATCTACCTAGAAAAAATAAAAATTGTCATTAATTTATCTAGAAAAATTAAAAATTGTCATTAATGTAGGAAACAATAATGACATGGCAAATAATGAATGGATTAAAGCAAGAAAAATGTCTTATTCCAGGTGCACCTAAGAATTTCTCATTTGGAGAAAATATAATTTGACAGTAACCAGAATTGTAGATGTAACACAATTAAAGTTTTCCAAAAAGTATACTGATTACTTTTTGATATATGTTTAGGAATCAAAGATAAATATCAAAGAATTTACAATAACTAATAACCCTGCTCAACCAATTAATCTAGATCTTTTTAGTAAAGTATAATGATTAATTAACTGTGATTTGGTTGTGTGTCTCAACCTAGACAATAATGAAGTCATGATTATGTTGTTCTTTCCTAAAACAAAAAAAAAAATGGAATCATGACTCTGTTGTATATATATCCGAATATAGCAAAATCATGATTATGTTGGTTACAAAAGATAACAGAAAACTCACTAAGTCACATATTATTGCAGCGAAGGAAAGGGAAAGAAAAAACATTGAGAGAGGAAGGGAAAGAGTTGGGGTGTAGGAAAGTGAGGAGGGTAGGCAATTTTGCATTTTCTGGGGTGAGAATAGCAGCATCCCTCAGTTTCGCACTTCGGCCGAGCATCCCTAGCTGGGCTGGTTTGAGCATCTAGATTTGCTACTTCTATTGAAGATTTAGAGTTCAAATCTTAGAGGTCGTCTAAGGTCTAAGCTTGACACGTGTTCTTTACAGTATTTTTATTAACAGTAAATAAATTTCTAAATAATAGTAAAATTGCATATCTTGAAAAAATTGCATATCTTAATAAAATAATAATTTTATTTTTTGTCTTTTGGTAATTTTTTTAGTTCCAAATAAATTGGAGAATGTACATTTATTTTTTGATAAATTTTTTCATTTGCTAACAGTTAGGATTAAAATAAAATTCACTAATTTATTAGGGATTAAAATAAAATATCAATGACCAAAAATAAAATTACGATTTTATTAGACTCAACTCAAAACAAAAATTTATTAAAAAAATATTTATTAAAAATAAAAATATATTTAAGTCGATAAAAATATTATAACTATTCATAATCCGTACTTTTTCACTTGATACATTATATATATATATATATATATATATATATATATATATATATATATATATATATAAGTAAACCAGAAGCAAAATGCAGATCTTTTAGTTCCTTAGAAGTTACATTGACAAATGCATATTTGTGTTCCAGGGAGTTAGAGAAACCAAAATAAACCCAAAGATGTTGGTTTTGGTGCCAGATGGTCATAACTCATAAGGGTCAGGTTATTTGGATTTGACTCCCGTAAAGTTAAGGGTGCCATTTAGAAGCTAGAGTGTGGAATTATAATTGTGATAGAAAAATCAAAGGTGTAATTTGTTATAAATGTATATGTAATTTATCAAAACTTTAATGAGTAAATCTTCGTTTTGGTCCTGAAATTATGTGAGTGTCAGAGTAGTTCCTAAAATTAAAATGATTAATAAATCCTTAAAATTGGATTCCATCACTGTTAGCATCCACTAACTCCATTTGAAAATGTGTGATGTAGTACTTTATCTGCCACATGACTGTCCAATCATGGACACATTAGCAAAGACTAAAATGAAGATTACAGGGATGCTTTCTGCAATTTTGTCCAAGTACGACTAACAACGTGAAAGCAAAAGAGAACATGTCAAAGCGTGTATTCCACCTTTTGAACAGAAAGATCAAGTTGAATCATTCAAAAATTAAGAGACTTATCCGAACCTTCTAAATATAAAGGAAAGGATCAAGATGAATTCATTTAAAAATTAAGAGACTTAACTAAACGAGACAGTGGTGTCATTTTTCTTAAAAAAATTTGTCAATGTGTCACATCCACAGAATAATTTGTCTAAATGTTACATGTCATAATTCACAGTACATCTAGACGAATTAGGTGACTGATGTGGCGTCCCTTTTTTGCCACGTGACAATGGACCATTGGTTACCTAATTTGGTAGAAGGTCCAGCGAAATAGGTGCTGACCGGGCCATCTTTAAGTGGACAGACACGTGATAATCTATAGTTGGATACATAATTTGACATAATTGGTAGCGAATTAGGTAATAATTGGACTGAATTAACTAAACAATTTTTTACTTATTATTTTTATTAATAAAAACTTCATTTAAATATTTTAGATAAACATTATTTCAAAATATATATTTTAAATGAATGAATTTTTGAAACTTATTATACCTTTAATTTTTTTTATTACATCAAATACGACATTAAAGTTTTGATTACAACAAATCTTGACTTATTAAATCTTTAACTACTACTATTATTAAATCTTTAATTTTTATATTTATAAAATCAAATCTTTAATTTTTATATTGCCACGTGTCTGCCTTGTCCACTCATAGATGGCCCGGTCAGCACCTATTTCGCTGAACCCTCTACCAAATTAGGTAATCAATGGTCCATTGCCACGTGGTAAAAAAGGGACGCCACATCAGCCACCTAATTCGCCTAGGTGTACTGCGAATTATGACATGTGACATTTAGACAAATTGTTCAATAGGCGTGGCAGATTCACAAATTTTTTTTTAAAAAATGACAGTTTGACCACCGGCTCTAACTAAACCTTCTAAAAATAATGGATAATGAAACCCAATAAATAAATTAGAAAAATAAAAAGTAAGTAAACCTTCTTTCTAATAAGATACCAGGTTTCTATAAACGAGTGTCAGAGCACCGATCTTAAAGCTGTGAGGAAAATTCATGCAAATTATGCCAAGATTTGATGGGAAGAACGCTTCTTGGTGGCTGATCCAATTAGACTAGTATTTACTATTATTGAAGTATGTGACGAAAACAACTATTGTGGGTGGCTATATTGGCATGAGAGGAAAAATTTTCAAGTGGTGTTCCTAGAAAGAGAGCAACCTAAAGGTACATGGTTGACCTTTGAGAAGGTTGTGCTCAAATGGTTCCAACCAGAGATTTGGGCTTGTGTTCAAGGTTCAAAGGAAGGAGAAAACAACTTGGAAGTAGAATTAGTGGCATTTCAAGATGAGAGCAAAGAATCAGGACTGAGAAAGCTAGAAATAGATACAACAAAGAAACAAGAATTTGGGGCCAAAATTCTTGGAAGCAAAAACATCCCAAGAGGGAGAAACCTGACAACAAGTAGAGAAGCAAGATATAGAAGAATGATAGAAACATGATGAGGAGGTAGAAACCTGAAGGTGGAAAATTAAGAAAACAACAACCACTCAACATTCTAAGTCAAGAATCTAAAAACAGAAGAAAAGATGGACATTTGAAGGTTGAAAACAAAAACCACTTTAAAGGAGAAGCCAACTTCAACTAACCAGAACCAAAGAGGAAATGTGTTAGCAATAGAGGTTTTGTTTTGGTACAATTGGGTTGACCAACCAACTCCACCGAAGCAATGTATGACCTAACTTTGATTTGGCCAAAATGGGAGTCAATTGGTCATCAGTTGTAATGGAGCTCTGGTTCATACATATACTGGCCAAGCTCCCCAGGTTTCTATCAAAGAGAAAGTGACCGAGGATGATAGTAATTAGCAACAACATATGGACAAACTTATCATCACAAGACAATTTAATGTCATTTTAGTCCCCAAATCAGTCAGTTTGATCCCAAAGAAATGAAGTCTCACGGTTACAAGAATTCATTGTCAAAAACATCCATGAAATCTTCATTTTTGGTCCTTGTTAATGTGTCCATGACATACGTGGATGCCAAAGTGACAAATAATGTGCCACATCACACCTTTGCTAACAGAGTTTGTGGATGGCTAACGAAAGCCTCTAACTTGACTAACAGAATTCAATTTCAAGGATTTATTTGCCATCTTTTTAATTTCAGGGACTACAAGGATAGCACCTCACAATATCCGGGACCAAAATGAGGATTTACTCCAACTTCAACTATTGATTTTTCAAACAACGGTTGTCATAAAGGCTTCTTAATGCAAATATGAGAAGCCACTAACTTTAAGAAAGCTTACCTGTCCTCGTGAATAAGACTGTTTTCTTGCCCAAGTATGATGAGGTTGATAGGCTCCCATTGCAATCTCAGTGTCCTTTGTTCCTTCCATAGAGCGCTGGTTGATGTTTGCAGACCCCAATATGACATATTCATCATCAATTATCATGCCTTTGGAATGAAATGAATCATGAAACCTTGATTGTTTCGACTAATTGCCTAGACAAAGAGCACCAGAACACAATTTTACAACTGCATTCATTAAACGGAGAACACTTGCCCAAAAACAAATGATTCAGATGCTTATAATGACTGTCAGAACATTTGTCCTACTTGTAAGCCATGCATTGCACAAATTTAAAAATAAAAAAATTAAGACACCAGGATAGAGAACATTAACAGTTATTTACCTTTTGAGTTGCAGTGCAGTTTACATGCTAACAAAATAATGAGCTATCAGGAAGCAACTTTTTTTATTCATTGGTGCTAGATATCTACAATTTCATATGAACTCAATGTTTCACGGTAGATGGTTTACAATCACAGCACTATGGCAGCAGAAAAATGTTAGGAAGGGAAGAACAGGGTACGGGGAGCATAGAATTCATACTTGTGGACTATTTGCTGGTTCCCGATTGCCGAGACAAAAAGAGTTCAAATAGTCTTGTAGAGAGAATGCTGATTCAAGCCCACCTTCAACCAAAGCCTTGTAAATTGTGTCATACATCATTTCCATTGTTTTATGCTGAAATTTTTTAAGGGAAAAAATATTCAGAGTGAGAAATGCAAGAACCAAGTACTCCAAGGTACTATAACTTTCATTTTGACATCAAACAGCAAGGATTTCTGAATAAAGATCCAAACCATTCTTTTTTGGCAGGGAACTTTGACTACTGATTTCTGGAATAATTTGAGTCCACTCTCTCTCTCTCTCTTTCCCGTAGTACCTCACAATAGTTTAAAATGATGAAATAATAATGATAATAATCAAAAAGCTTTTATTGTTCTTTAAAAAGTTATTGATGATCGCAATGCTATTTTCTAACATCACAATTACATAATGCTTTGTCATATTTCAATGACAGAAAAAAATGTCCTCCATAGTGGGTTTGTCTTCCAAGGGAAGTAATAATGTATCAATCGCTATATTTTATCAGGTTAAGATTATGGTGCAATTTAAATTAATCAATGGAGCCTTATCCTTCAACAACAGATCAATGCTTTGGCAGTCAGTGGGCAGTGATAATATTCCAGCAACCAAGTTTGATAAACTATGGAAAATCATTCATGCAACAATTATATACAGCCTTAGTTGTTGTAATGTTGTCAAACATGCATGTAGAGAAAACACCACAACCTCTTAACAAAAACAAGCGGAGGAAAATAAGAAAAGTAACTTGGAAGATGAGATCTTCTGAGTCATTCTCTGGTGGGGGGTTAGTTTTGTAAGTTTTATTGAAATATTGGTCGTTAAAGCTTAACGGTCAAGGAATCAACATTTTATGAGGATCCGAGCCTCTATTTTCTTCCTATTTTTGCTTGTGATTTGTGAAATGTAATTTGCACTACATACTACAATCTTTTTGGAGAAAGCAGTCAATAGGCAGTAGCAAACACAAAACTTCATCAAATCTTGGGACATGGATTGTCAGCAGAGGGTCTGGTGAGAAAAATGTATCACATGAAACATGGTTCAATAAAAAAGGGGTAGAGGAAGAATGAATAAACTTCAGGCGAAACCATTAGAGTGACCTTACACCAAATGATTTTAGAGAAAGCTTGTTTTTTTTAATAATGCCCAATGGCATTGGTTGATCCATGCAGCTGATCTGACCTAATGAAGTAAGGCTTGGTTGTTGGAAAAACCAGTCACCTGCTCTAAAGTATAAAGGATAGGAGAATAAAATGCAAAAAAATGGTCTAATATGATTAGAATAGAGCTTATATGAATCTTGATGCCAGAGTGACCAAATGCAAATGTCAACCAATTGAAAACCTGAAAGACATGATTTCAAACATTTCATAAAAGGAAAGCCAGAATAAAATGCAATTGAAAAGAAGAGCCTTCATAGGCCTTGCCATTTAAATGAAACTATAAAAAAACATGATACTCAAGTTTCTTTTGGAAGCATTATTACATCATTTTTTTTAAATCCAGTTCCCAATTCGAGAAGGGAGTAAGTAGGAGTAGGCCACCTCAGAAATAATAAAAGATATAATAAAAAATTAAAAAAATGGATTTTTAGTCCTTGAATTTTTTGTTAAACTTGATTTTTAGTTCTTATATTTTCAAATTAATAAATTTAGTTCTTTAAATTTTTAAAATATATATAAATTTAGTCTCTTCTCACATTTAATTTTAACATTTGATAATAACTTTTACCATCACAAAATTAGAAGATGAATTAAATTCACATATTTTCAAAATTTTGAAGACTAAATTCATCAATTTAAAAATATAGAGATTAAAATCAAGTCTAATCAAAAGTTCAAGGATAAAAACACTTTTTTTTTATATTTTCAAGACCCAAATAAAAATATAATTATAAAAATAAAAAATATTTTTAAACCTTAAAATATTAAGACACATTTTTTATTTGCGAGTCTCACATGTGGCAACATTTATACAATATTATATAATTATATAAGAAGATTCATTTTAGTCTGGGTTGACCTGCGGTCCAGTCCTAAACTTGGAATGAAACAAGTCTTAATGCCCAATGGCATTGGTTGATCCATGCAGCTGATCTGACCTAATGAAGTAAGGCTTGGTTGTTGGAAAAACCAGTCACCTGCTCTAAAGCATAAAGGATAGGAGAATAAAATGCAAAAAAATGGTCTAATATGATTAGAATAGAGCTTATATGAATCTTGATGCCAGAGTGACCAAATGCAAATGTCAACCAATTGAAAACCTGAAAGACATGATTTCAAACATTTCATAAAAGGAAAGCCAGGATAAAATGCCATTGAAAAGAAGAGCCTTCATAGGCCTTGCCATTTAAATGAAACTATAAAAAAACATGATACTCAAGTTTCTTTTGGAAGCATTATTACATCTTTGATTAAAACAAAGTCAGAGCAGTGACAAAGTTGTGATTCTTTTCGTGCATATTCTATGGCCAGAAGTCACATAACTACAACCCACTTAAAAGATGCTCCTGCTTCACATAACTTAGACATTATTTTATTCTGGTGATTAGAGAAATCAACATGTCAATTTAGCATTCAAAATGTCAATCTATTAAGCAGTTCCAAGTGGATAATATGAAAGTTCAATCAAATCCTGCCAGACTAAAAAGATTGACCTTTTGTCTTGTGAATTGAAGGTGATACGTATTGTATCAATTGGTGCTGCAAAAGAAGGAAAATGACAGATAGAGAAAATGAGAGCAAGCGCTCCCCCAAGCTAGAGAAAGATTCTCAGAGCTCCCAATTTTATTTCCTATCTCAACATAATCCTTACAATCCCTCACCCCTTCCAATATAACAGAAACATTATTCTTACTCTCTCTCCTCTAACGAAAAGGTATCAGGCCTTAGGTGGTTTGGGCCTTCAAGAATATGTCTTAAAAAGGCCTATTCCATTTGGAAGCTAAGTTCCTATCAGAAGGCTTAAAGCATACCTGCCAAAATACAATTCTATTGGCGGCAGCACTTGTTGGACCACCCTCTGGCCACATTGGAATAACAATGTACACTGCAAATCTCTCATTTGCCCTTATCTTTGCAGCAATCTTCAGAGCAATTTCCATAGGAATTAAATTATTAGCACCTGCAAGAACATTGAAAGGAGATATTTCACATAAATCTAACTAACCTCATTAATTTTTCATCCAAACCTCTTTGCCATCTGTTAGTATTGTAGATATCTTTAATTATGGTAATTAGGCAATTGTTGGATATTGTTAGATGTCCTCAATAATGGTAATTAGGCAAATTAGGATTAACATAATTTTGGTAATTAGGCAATTATTTTTATTGTAAACATTACCCACACTGTATAATAATATACTCCACTGTGTAGTCTCTTGCTTTTTCTTCTTCTCAACGCCATAAAATATGTTAGCCAAAGAAAAAGAAAGCATAAAAGATACAGCTGATAGACGGAGGCTTGTCATGAATGTATTAAAGGTACTAAACACTTGATAACAACACCTTTGAGAATACAATTCCAAAATGTTACATCTTCAATTATTAACTTTTAAAGGGAACAACAGGGATTTATATTTCAGTGAACTTTGGCTACATACAATTTAACAACATGAAAATAGATGTAACAAACTATCACTTATCACATACTCGTGTATTTTCCAGAGCCATTGATGTATATAAATTGCATCAAAATAATATATAGATTTGAGGGGAAAGGATCTTATTCCTTATATAATTTGTAGGCCACTCAGTTTAACTAGTAAAATATGAATTCTTCATAATGAATTCTGGCTATGGATGCTTTATCCTTCCAAAAGCTGATATACCACAGTAATTTATATTTTCCAAAATCTTGTAAAGAAGAAATTCTTGAAGCAAAAAGGAATACATGTTCAGAAAGAGGAGTTCCATACCAACGTCTTTATGTTGACTCCAATTATATGAAGACCCGATGAAATATTGATTCTCTATATAAATATAATGTTGTGCAGCACGAATGGCATTTACATATGCCGCATGTATGCTCATGTCAATCAGCACATTCTTCCCACATAAAAGGTTCTGCAAAAACACGGTAATGTTTAACTATCCCATCATCACGCATACAATGGTCAAGTCTGATGAATGGAGATCTATCATGAGAAAGAAAACACAGAAACATTAAAATCTTTCACTCACCTTGCTTGATGCATATTTTGGGTCCTTTGGAAATCCCTTAACAGAATTTGAATCAATTGAACGGAATATCTGTATGCCAAAGCATGTATATTCAATAGTTTCCTTTAACTAGTGTAAATGAAAAAATAATGGCTTTGTCCTTTATTTCCAAAACAGCTTTCAGCAATTCCCCGAACACAGCTCCCACTGCTGCGTCTGCTAGTAGTGCCATGATTCACAAGACAATTAAGCACAACAGAAACTGAAACAATATGAAGCAATCTCTCTATATAGTAAAGTCAACTCAAGCATAATGTTTAAATGGATGTTTCTTGGAACTTCATTCCTACATTTTTTTTTTATATCCAGTTCCCAATTCGAGAAGGGAGTAAGTAGGAGTAGGCCACCTCAGAAATAATAAAAGATATAATAAAAAATTAAAAAAAATGAATTTTTAGTCCTTGATTTTTAGTTCTTATATTTTCAAATTAATAAATTTACTTCTTTAACTTTTTAAAATATATATAAATTTAGTCTCTTCTCACATTTAAATTTAACATTTGATGATAACTTTTACCACCACAAAATTAGAAGAT
Organism: Glycine tomentella; assembly: GCA_007407185.1. Classification (NCBI taxonomy): domain Eukaryota; kingdom Viridiplantae; phylum Streptophyta; class Magnoliopsida; order Fabales; family Fabaceae; genus Glycine; species Glycine tomentella. The sequence continues at coordinate 220,050 of PYAF01000762.1, forward strand.
GAATTAAATTCACATATTTTCAAAATTTTGAAGACTAAATTCATCAATTTAAAAATATAGATTAAAATCAAGTTTAATAAAAAGTTCAAGGATAAAAACACATTTTTTTTATGTTTTCAAGACCCAAATAAAAATATAATTATAAAGATAAAAAACATTTTTAAACCTTAAAATATTAAGACACATTTTTTATTTGCGAGTCTCACATGTGGCAACATTTATACAATATTATATAATTATATAATAAGATTCATTTTAGTCTGGGTTGACCTGCAGTCCAGTCCTAAACTTGGAATGAAACAAGTCTTAAAAGAATCCAATTTGGGAGTATTTATCATATTGTTGAGGACCAATTACCAATATGCACAAATAAACTATGAAGTATGTATGTCTGTATGTATGCCGTACTAGGGCGTTGTTTTCCGTTATTAAGACTTCAGAGCCTTTAGAAAAATGTTTTGAGCACATACCCCTAACATTTAACAAATACTCGGAGAGAATCAGATATTTTTGGTAGTTCCAACTTCTAACTTTCCCAAGTCTCCTTTTCCATGTAAAACAAAAGGCCAATCAAACTCAAATGCAGTACTTTTTATTTCTAATCTATATACTCATTTCTTTTTTCTATCTTACCAACCCGTGTGGTTTGGTGTGCAAATATGTCATTAGGAAACCGGCTGCGCCGCCATCATTTTAATCCTATTTTTTTCAAAAATAATGATAACAAAGTGGATCAATATTGAATTATTGTGAAGTGATTAGAACATTAATTTTAATAATTATTATATTGAATGATTATTTTTGTAATTTTATTTATTTATAATTTGAGTTTAGAGGAATCAATATTATATTTGTTGTTTTTTAATATTATATGCTTATGTTTTTAATTTTATATTTCGATTATTTAAGAATGAATTGTTATTATATTTATAATAATTGTTTTAATTAATTTTTATTGAATTATTATTATTAATCTTATACATAAATATTGTGCAAGTTATATATATATATATAGGTATCCCAAGAGCTATGTGGATCAGAATTAAAATTATTACCAATGCGATATGAAATCAGATATAAGTACTATTTTAAAATAAAGGTATAGACACTTCAAAATGCGATATGAAATCAGATATGAGTACTATTTTAAAATAAAGGTATAGAGACTTCAAATCCTACTGATTGTCTTTCCTATTTAAAA
>PYAF01000762.1:231631-244617 GCA_007407185.1 Glycine tomentella
TTATATTTTGAAAAATACCTTCCTAAAATTGCAAGGACTGTCTGTGTCAGAAGGGTGAGCATCTCATGCCACAAAAATTGAGTTAGCTAATATTTTCCTGTGTGTTCCACTAATAAAAGGATCATTCATGTGGTCTCTTATCACCACCGTTATTGCACCCTGACAATGTTTGCTATAGAAAGACATCACAGTTGAGCTTGTATGCTCAGTGCCAAAGTGGAGATCAACTTTCTGGTCATACTATAGTTATGAGTGAATGGATAATATGGTGTGTCTGCATGTGATATGTTAGCCACTAGCCTTACATGGTATTCTGAAAATGGTTGGTATACCTATATATATTGAGTACTTAGAGTGTACTGTATGTATGAATACTTACCAAATATTGTATAGTATGGTTGACAGATAATCATGTCCTTTAAGTATGTGATTGAAGGTTCAATCCTCAAGTATATATGGAATAATATCTATCAAGAAAAGTCAATTTCTTAAATGGATATCAATATCTCAAAATACAAATGATTACCTACCCTGTACTTAATAAATCGCTTCATGCAAAACATAAATTTGTTGAGGGATTATTTACTTTGCTACTAAGTGAAACAAAATGCTATTTCACTTTTTTCCATCTAAGGTGTTTTTAAAAAAAAACACTTTTGCTTACTGAAGTTAAAATGTTAATAATATTTATATTTTGCCATGTCATATCTATATTGTAGTTTTCATGGCCTTCCAAAAAAAAATACTGTAGTTTTCAAAAAAATTGTTATTGACCCAACAAACAGTTTTGCATTCTTTGTCTTAAGCTCTTCTAGCCAATCAAACAGTTAGGCGCCAAATTCATTTGTGTTCTGGCCCTTTGGCAGCAATTGCAGATCAGACCGAGCCCTACTAAAATGGTTCGGTCTATCGACATTTAAGAGTGTGTTCTATTATTCCTAACTCTTTGGTGGCAAAATGGGCAACTAGCTAGCTAGGACTTTCAAGTTTTAACTAACTGCCCACTTTAATTCTTTTTTGTAAAGGATAACAATCATAACATCATGACAATCAGAGGGAATTTTCTCCCTCGCAATGGTATAATCTAATTCAACTCAGATTAATGAATATTCAATATAACAGCCTGATATGCATGTGTGGTTCTAAAGAATCTAAACTACTATATACAGAGAGAGAAATTGAGTTAAATTACGTAATTATAAGTTAAATCAAATACTAGGTCGTTAAATATAGAGATTTGTTAATGTAGACACACTTATCTTTTAATATAAATGTGATAACAAGTTATATTATTGATGTATTTTAAGAGAATATTTAGTTATACCTTGTTAACCACTCTTATTGATGTATTTTAAGAGAATATTTAATTATACCTTGTTAACCACTCACATTAAAAAAGTGAGTACATTAACAAATCCTACAAACATTTGTTAACTTACACATATATAATTATTTTTTAGTATTTTTTATTACCATGTTATTAGTTGAAAGTATCTATTGATTTTTTTAATGACTATTTTCATCATAAAATCTAATTAATCATTTTTAATGAAATTTTTAAATCACATTTTATTCATTTACTAAACTTGAATTCAAAACTTAGTTTATGAGGACCAAGGCAATACCACTCTCTACCCTTGTAGCCATTCCCACCTCCACAGAGTCCCTGCCTCCGTATCTGTCGGCTTCCCCACCGTGGCCGCCTTGATGATGCATCACAATGCTTTTGTTTGTTCATGAATTTCAATTTTCCTTCATGGCTGTAAGAAAAGACATGTGATGTGTTAAAAATTAGAATTTTAATCTCAACCCTCAAATTTTTTAATTACAATTTAACAGTTAAAATAAATTTTTCATTTTTTATTTTAAATTTTAAATTTTTTATTTGAAACATCTCATATATATATATGATAAACCCATCCACAAGGAAAAAAGTGATAAAGCACAGCAATGAATTTCACAGTGTTGAGCTTTAAGATCAACCTAGTGCCATAAAGCTCGGACACTGACTAGAATATTTTATATATTTTAAAACATACAAATAGCTAGAGTACAAAATAATTTTATGCTAATATAAAATTTTGCAAAATATAACTTATTTGATAAGAATGTTTAATTTTACAGTAGATTTTGAAATAGAATTATTTAATAAAAATATTAAATAAAATAATAGTTGATGAAATGTATAATAAATTCACTGGCTAAATTAGATCGATGTTGAGTAAAGAGACATGACGTCCCAAATGAGCAATTTAATTAATTTTTTTTTCTTTTCTTCAGAATTCTGATTTGTGTCCAAAAGAGAGTATAGTACTGGTAGAGGAATATGGAGATTGAATGTGGGCTGGTTCGATCTCTTCGAGCGTTCTGGAAGAATAGATTCGTAACAAATAACATAACATACTCAGAAGGTGGCCTGTCCTCCATGAAATGTCAATCATTTCATTTCTGTCGAAACTAAAGAGTTGGAGATGATCAAGTCTATTTCGTGTTAGCCTACTGGGCCCCACCAGTGGAATAGTCTTTCTGAGTTTGGGACCCCCCACCCCCATCACTTGTTAATTTCCTTTCCTTGTAGGATGGAAGAGTCCTTTGGCAGAAGGGAAGAAGTTATTGCAACAATGAGTAAAATTAATCATAAAATTTTGTGGAATTTATATTTTAATTTTTTATTTAAATTTAAATGTTATATTTTTTTACTTTCATCTCTTGTTCAGGAATAAATTTTCAAAAAATAATATTGTTATATATTTTTTATTTTAATTCAAATAGTTTTTTTATTCTTTTCTATTTTGTTTTAAATAAACTCATCCTTAGTGTATGTTTGATTTTCGGTTATAAAATTATGTTTGACACAAAAATTATTTTATCGACTAATCAAGATTCTTGCTTTTACATTTGTTTTATTTTTGTTTGTTAGATTTATATTAAAATGCGTACAACAATATTTTCAAGTATAAAACAAACATGCATTGTATTTTCAACTTTTCAATTTCAGGCATATGTTATTTATGTAACAATTTATATAAAAGTTTGTACATTAATATTTTCTTATGTGCTTATTTTTCTTGCACATCATTAATTATATATTATAATGAATTAATGATAAAAAAGATATAATATTAAGTTATTAAATACATTATTGTATATATGTATCATATCTATTTTATATTAAGAAAATCTAGCTTACTGTAATTCTACTACTATCTCTTCAAATCCTATGAATAAAAAAATATTCAGTTTTGTTTTGTAAGTAAAAAGTGAATGCTGCAAAATGACTGATGAGAGGGTGAGTCCAGCTCATCATGGTTGGCAGGTGTTGCTGTTTAAAGTAAAATAATATATATATATATATATATATATATATATATATATATATATATATATATTATTTGAGTATGTCAGTGTATCACCTTACCTTTTGATTGAATTTTCAAAAAGTCAAAACGTGATAAAATTTGTTTTGAGTTTCTAAAATTTGTTCGTAGTAATAAAATATTTCAACTTAACTCATTTACTTAATATATATTTTCATTATAAAAAGAATGTATCAGTAATGTAAAGATTCTTACACTTTTATTAAATTAAAGATTGTCTAATCTTGTCTACTTTTATAATAAATATTTTAAAGATTATATTTAATTTTTTTACGGATGACAGTATAAAAATCTGTATACTGACTATACGTGAAATTAAACTCTAAAAAAAATTAATATTGTTGTTTTGGGTCTTCTTGTTGTTGTTCATATTGGGTTATTGTCCGGAGACTAGGATTGGGCTGCTAATGGTGGCAGATTTAGGATCTGTTTGATTATGAAATTTTTAAAAGAAGAAAATAAGAAGGAAAAAATGAGATGAATATTTTTAAAAATAAAAATAAATTTTTTATTAGCTAATTTCTAAAAATTCATAAATATATTTTTTTTAGAAAATAAGATGACATCTAATATTAATGAGTTAATGAAAAACTCATTTTAACTTATGGAGAAGTTCATTTTATTTTTTTCTTTTTACTTTCTTTCTCTAAAAATATTTATAGAGAAACTTACATCCAAACAGGTTCTTAATTAATGCATGCCGTGGCGACATAGATGATTTCCATGGCTTCACCTCCACGAGAAAGAAGACTAGGGTTACGCTAACTAAGGAAGAAACTAACGAACAAAGTTTGGAGCTTTTCGTGAGAAACCATGCGTGGTAAGGGAAAGTTAGGTTAGGAATCTAAGACCACACAATGATTCTCTATAAGTAGAGAAGGGAAAAACTTATTTCTCTAGGATGGAAATATGATATGTTTATTGATCGATTTGATATAGTATATCAAATTTCAAAATTTATATTCAAATTCAAAGTGATTGAATTTAGATTAATTATAGTATTTAAAAGAAATAAAAATATAATATTTAATATATAAAATATGTAATAATTAATTTGCTAAAAGAAGCAAATTGATCTTAAGAATATTTTTATTTGAGAACGAAAAATTACATTTATAATATATAATAAGAAAATGAACGTGACGTAAAATTAAATTATTTAGCTAGTACACTATAATCAACATTGTATTTACTGCATCAAAATCCATAATGATGAGTGGTACTTATTCATGCTTGTCACTGTGGATGATTTTCTTTTTAAAATAAATACTTTTGCTATAAAAGAAATCTACTTTTGAACCTTTTTTTTCATGCACTATGAAAGACCATCCCTTTCTGTGGGTCTATGAAAAGTGTCGATTAGTGTTTGATGCATAGTTAAACCTTATATAGAAATTAATTTTTTTAGGGTAAAATGGACAAGAGATATGATATATATCATATTTAGAATGTTAAGATATGTGTAAAAGAATGAAAATGTTATAATAATGGGAGAATCAGGGGGCGCAATTCGCAGCTTCTTCACCTTATTGCTGTTATTATTTTTATGCCTGTTGCTTAGTGCACAAGCCGTCTTTCCCACTCAATTTGATTAAATAAACAAATGACACCAAAGCTTATATTATGATATACTGCGTTAAATATTTAGAAAAGAAAAAAAAATGTTGTTCATAGTGATTTTACTTTACACACGCAATATTAATGTCTTCTGTAGATAATATTTGTGTGTCCTTGTATTAAAAAAAATGAAATTATATATGATTTATTTGTGAAAAACAATTTTAAGTTTGTAATACTCATAGGAATTTAAGGCAAGAAAATTTGTATATCTTAAAGCTTGCTCATCTGAAATTAAATGTGTTTAGTTTAATTTATTTATAAAAAAGAATCAAAGATTTTCACCAACTTATTAAGAAGTTTAAAAACATACGAATATTTCTTAAAATTTTACAACTATTCCAAATAAACGCTCAATATATCAAAATGTTAATTTTTTTAAGAAAGTGTTGAATGTCGATATTCCGCTAACGTGAATAAATGTTATAATTTTAAAATAATTACTATAAAAATTAATAAATTTATAATACATAATAATATAGTAATATGTGGTCGGATAATTATATAAAATTTTATACACTATCAATTTATTCCATTCAAATTCTTGAAGAATTTGTTATTATCTTACTTTATACATTATATTTTTACAATGAATTTGGTTATTTTTTTATAACAAATAAATAAAAAGAGAAAGAAATAAGTAAAAAATGAAAACAAGTCATGTGAAGGAAAGAAGTATAGAAAAATAATATTATAAAATAAATAATATAATTCGTTTTTCTTTTAACCAGGGAGTTCGTGTCTTTTTACATTTTTTTAAAAAAAAATATTAGGAAGTTAATAGGATATGAGTGGGAGTGTATCTTGGTTAAAAAGAGTAGTTATAAAAATAAATAAAAAATGAAAAGGTTATTTTAGGAATAAAATGAGAGAAAAATATAGACACTAAAATATCCTATTCTTTTTATTAATAGTACAGAAATATAACTATTTTGTCAGTTTCAATCACATATAAGGCAAGTGAGAAGTGGCACATTTAATTATTAATTATTTTTTCAAAATGGTAAAACTGGTAAAAAAAGGTGATTTTTTTTATCAGTTAAGCTAATTTACACAGATTTATATAAATGTCATCGTGAGTATCATAAACAAACCGGCAAAGATAATTTTAAAACTAAGGCTCTTTAGGGAAACTAAGAATATTCTTGGTTCTTCTCTCTGCTGCTAATGAAAGGAAAAATCAATTTAATACTTATATTGCATAATAAGTTAAAAATGCAGTATTATTCATGTCTTTGTATGTATCCCTAATTAAAAACCTCAAATTCGGAAAACAATTGGGATAAAATTCTCTCTGTTTCTCTGTCTCTGCCTAAAAGTAATTGAAGTTAGACTTATCTCCCCACTAGAGCGACAAAAAAAACATCTCTGTTTGTTTTCTGTAATGAGCAAAGGATCCTAATTAAATCCTAATCCCAAATTAACATGATTTTTAAGCCGATACCACACGAGTTTCAATTTTATAAGAGAAGAGTGTCCTAGGAGGGAATATGTTACATTTATGTCAACGGTTGAAACATGAGCACAAACACGTGGACATTTGAACGTAAAGATTCTAAGTACAAATATACAACAAGTAGTAACATCTGGGAAAACCATAGCTAGAAACACATCACATCCCATCTCACACCTCAAGTTCAATACGAAAAAGCTCTTTTAAAGAAAATTTATTCTCATTTTAAATAAACATTGTCAGATCATGAGCTTCAATTCAATTCCCCTCATTACACATATCATTGTCAAACGTAAAAAAATAATCTGAAAAATAAATGAAGGAAAGGACGTTACAAAATGTGTTCATTTATTGCGAACGGTGCAACAAAAAGAGCACTCAAAGTAACCCTCCAAGGGCCAAAATACAAACACTCATACATAACATAACATTATAACAACTCGATCCACAACGAATCTATATAGTCACAAGTAATAGAATTTTTTTTATTGAAAATCTAGAACTTTTTTCAATAGATAAATTTTCAAAAATCCCTTTTAATCTTATATCCAATCACACTCTACTTAACAATTTATCATGACCCAATAACTCTATAAAGTTAACCAAGAAAAAAAAAATAAGATTTCATGCATCCGATACCATTCATTTTCTCTCTCTTTCTCTCACTCTCTCTTATGTTAATCTTGCTTCACGTTTTCTCCGGGCCAAGCAAACCAAAACCAATAAAGTGGTTCGTGGCCAACAACGTGGGACCCCTGCGAAACCCCCACGTGTCGAAGGGTAAAAGTGGTGCCCCACCTGTCGACGAGCCAGAGAGTGAAACGTATCCTTCTGGACTCTCTCGCGCGCAGAAGGGACCACTTTGGAAAGGCCGGCTCGAAAACGGTGCACAAACGGTTCCGTAGGGTCCACCCATTGCCCTCACACTCCTACCCTTTGGGTCCCGCACCCAACCTCACATGACCCATCAGGTGGACCCACCCACCCTCACCAACAAAAAGAAAAAAGAAACACACATCACACCTCTCTATTTTAAAACAACAAAAAGATTTTTCTTATCACTGATTTTAAGGTCACTTGCATAAATTTCACCCTCCCTAGCTCAAAATTAAACAAAAAAGGAAACAAATCTTGTATAATTATTTTTCAAGTGTATGTTTGGTTGTGTGAAAAAAAAATAAGTAAAGTAATAAAAAGTGTAATTTTTTTTTAATTTTCTCATGATCTTTCCCTATAATCAAACCAAGGCCAAGTGTTTTTGGAGCTGTTTATTATTTAGAATTAAAGTTTTACGCATAAAAAAGGGAAAGAGGTTAAAAGCATTCTTTAACAGTTTTCTAAATATAATATATTTTCTATTGATTAAAATTTATTACAATTGTAAATTTTTATGTATTTAACGTCATATTAAACAAATTTTTCTTGATTTTATAATTTTTAAAGAACTTTAATTATGATAGAGTGTTAGAAAAAAGAATGTATTAAAGGATTTTACTAGTGAGGTGAGGTAAAGTAAATGTAAATATATTACGAATATTCTTTGAATCCATATGTTTACTCTATCTAAACTGGGACACCATTTTCTTTCTCTAAATTTATCACTAAAAAAATACATAACATAGATAACTGGATAAAACTATAATTTCAATTAAAAGTAGTATAAAAAGTTTTATTCTAATAAAAAATATACAATAATTTTATATTATTGTTCTATCAAAAAAATTATATATAATAAACACGTTGATTTTGATGATCATCATCTTAAAAGTCATACTTCCTTAGTTTTGGATTGGTCGATACGATAAAATATTTTAGAACAATAATACAGAAAAATTAAAATCTAAATAATTTATTCTAATTAATTGTTATGAAAAATTCTCTCCGTAGAGTACTAGTAGTTCTGATCTTCTGGTACTGGTTGACTGGTTGTGTAGTACCCCGCACTGGGTCCCCACCACGCCTTCCACTTTTCGTGTTGACGCACACCCTCACGCACGTGGTCCCCACCACTTTTAATCCCGCCTCACGTGCGCACGTGCTCTTCCTCTTTCCCGCAGCAACGACGTCGTCGTTCATGGCGGAAACAAAGAAATCAGATTCAATTTCTTCTTCTCGTTCCTCACTCAATGCTTGGAAGACGCGCGCGACATGAACTGCAACTCCTGCTTGTCGTAAATCTCCAACGAGAAATCCCTCAGCATCTGCGTGGTAGTGGTGGTGGCGGTGGTAGAGGTCGGAGCCATGACGGTTGCTCTCGCCGGCGACTTCGACGACGGCACGGTGGAGGAAGCGTTAGCGTTGCTTGAAGACGTTATCGAGGTTGATTGAGGCTGTACGGGTGTGACCATGGAAGAGACAAACGCGGATATAGGTCTCGCTATGGTGAAAAACTGAGGCTGATGCTGAAACGACGCCGTTTGAGGAACCACAAAAAACGCGCCTGCTGCCGGAACGACGGCGTTTGAGGGTATGGCCCACACGGGAACCATTCCTTGCGGCAACGGAATTGCTGTATGTTGCGGAATTGACATCATCGTCGTCGTCGTTGCTGCGTTTTGGTTATTATTATTAGAGCTTGCGAGCCCGGCGGTTACCGAAACGGCGGCGTCGTTTATGTCAACGTAGGCGCTATTCACGGGTCGTTTGCGCTTCTTCCTCTCCGGCGGGTCTCCGGGTTCTTGGTCGGAAGGGGAAGTGGTCGGAATCTTTAAGGTTCCGTTGACGGACATCGCAATGGCGGGGACGGTACCGGTGCCGGTGGCGGCGATGATGGCGGGTTCGGCGTGTTCGAGAAGCCACCGGATGGTTTCGCCGTCGGATTTATGACCAAGTTCTCGGGTCAGCTGGAAGATCCGCGCCGCACACGTGGCGGGCATTCGGATCCTCCTACCTCGGCCCTCTACTTTGGTATGACGGTCTTTGGTGGAGGCCCGTTTTTGTGGTTGGGTCTGGGCCTGGGCTTGGGCCAGAGCCTTGGACATGGAAATGGACATCCCCGCCGGCACGTGAACCGCCACCGGCATCACCCGTATGGCAGACCCCTCCTCCGTCTCGGGCTCCTCTTTAGGCTCCTTGGGCTCTCCCAACCTTAGATCAACATCTCCAGAAGCTTCATCAGCCATAACTTAACAACAACGTAAAAAAAAATAACACAACAAACGAACAAGTGTTTAAGGATGTATAAGATGGAAAGTGGTGTTTGAGTTGGTTTAGGTTTTAGAAACTTGGAATGAGAGTGCGTGATTTTGTGTTTGCGTGAGTGTACAATAACTATGTAACTATATATAGAGAGAGAATGAGAGGGGTGGTTTTGTGGGGGGGCCCTTACCGTCCATGATTTTTTACATGGAAAGAAATCTACGGTGATCGTTGATGGACCCATAGAGACTAGGACTATTGCACGTGATGGGGCCCATGGGGGAGCGATTGCGGTAGGGGGAGTTTTGGTCAATTCAGTCACTTATTTGGCAACTGCAAAAAACGTTAAGATAGAAAAGAAAAAAAATGAGAGAAAGCGAAAAGAAAGAAAAATGGTATGGAAGAATGGAAGTGAACTTGATAAGATTCTTGCATGATGAATCGATGATGGCGTTAACTATCTAGGGATAAGGAAAATGATTTTTTTAGGGTAAAATGTATTTTAGTCATTTACCTTATTTTGTGTTTGGGTTTGGTGTTGTAAATCTTAAAAGATTTTACTTTGTTGTTTAAAAATTTCATTGTTAGATTCCAACAAAACTCTTAATAATACAAGTGATAATATTTATGTTTGATAATCAATTAATAATATTAATTTTGAATATTATAATTAATGCATATTTAATATTACATCTTTTATATAAAATTTGTTTAATGCTATCAAATTTATTAATAGCTGTTTGAAAACACTTCGAACACACTATTAATAAACTTTGTGATAAACTTCAAACACACTATATACTACTAAACATATTGTGGCAACAAAACTACTTCAAAATAAAGAAACTTTGCAAAAGTTACACATTGTCGCTAACATAACTTTATTTTAAACATGCACTAAGCTAATGCGGCAAATTTATGAAAGAAACATCTTGATCTAACAAAAATACTTTAAATATCAAAGATGAAACTTTTTATTTGTGATAAAGGAAAAAAATTAAATTTAGGAGGTCAAACTAAATAAATAAATAAAAAGAATAAAAATTAAGAGGTAAAAAAGTATTTTATCCCTTTTTTTTATAAATTTTTATATTTGGATGAATAATTTTGGAAAATTGTAAATGTCCACCCCACTTTAGGTTGGAGAAACGAAAGACAGAAAAAAAAAATAGAGAACAAATAATAAATATAATAAATGGTGTGACAAAAAAATAAAGAGAAATAATAATGAAATGGGATTGGTGGAATAAAAGATAAAGTTACTGCATATGAATAATCAATCACTCAATTATTTTTATGAGACCTCATACATAATGAATGATCTTGTGAGTAAAAGTTGAAAATGGTACATATAGTTTTTATATTACGAAGACGGGAGTTAAAATCGTAACGCTACTTGAGAGATAATTGATCCCGGGCAAGTTGGAATTGTTTTGAATAAACAATATTTGCATGCAAACGATAGTTTTGTTTGTACGAGCTAGCAAGACCAATTTAAAATTTCATTGGAGTAAGCACGTTACAACTTACAAGTACCCAACATCTTAAAAGAAGGCACATTGCCCGTACCCACTAGTTTAAAGGCATGAAGGCATTTAATTAATCATTCATCTATTGGCCAACAAGAGTAGAGATTTATGTCTTTTTTTTTTCAGTAGGAGAGATTTATGTTTAAAACACTAAATATGTATCACACATACTTAATTATTAGTCAAAATATGATTATATTTTTTTTATCGAAAAATATTAATAGTTAATTTGTTAGTACTTCTTTTATTTTTAATTATAAGATTATTTCAATTAATTCATGATTTTAAGAAAAATATTTAATTTAATTAATTATATTAAATATGTCAATTATTTACATTATCATTTCATAATTATCTTTTTTTCTTTTCTCTCTATCCATTTAATTATTTTCATTAATATTTGGAGAAAAATAATTAAATAAGAGTGTGTAAGAAATAAAATTAACACATCTAAAAATTATAAAAAAAAATCTTACGAAAAGAAACCCATTTTTTAAAAAAATTATAATTAAATACATAACAAATATTATGTTATGGGAAGAAATTCAAACGTACCTACGATTTCTTATTCTTTTTCTTCTCTCTACAATCATAAACAAATCTTATAACTTTCCCAAATATGATTATATGAATGAAACCTGAAAATGATATTGGTGAAAGAAGAAAAAATAATAAATGAAAAGTGGGCAAAAACAACGATGCTTCGAATGAGGGGAATTCCCTTTGGCGCAGAGAGGATTAAGATGAGGAACAAAGGAGAAATGACATATATCATGTAACAATGAGGAGCTTATATTGTTCCACTTTTGGACTGAGAAAAGTTTTTGTCAAACAAACTATATATATTCAGTGAAAGAAAACAAAGACACAAAAGAAAAAAAAAAAAAAAAAAGGAAGTGAAATAATAATAATGAAACAGGGTGCAATGACGAAGACTTAAAATCTAAAATCAATAGCATGAGCATGAGCATGTGCTGCGTGCATGTGTGTTTTGTATCATAGGACGTGTGAAATAGTGAATGTTTCAAGGTACTTTTAGAATTTTTTTGTTTTTTTTTTCTAGGAGACTCAATTCAATATACTTTTTAGAAATTCAACTATTCAAGTTGAGCGTATTTGTGGGGTTTAACTTTTTTTATACTTTCTCTTTTCGTTTAGATAATCTTTTAGGTGTTAGTTATAATATAGAATTGTTTTTGTTTAGGCTTTTATTCTTTCTTATAAAATTTTCTTATTTCATTATTTTAGTTTTTGTCCCTATTTGCTTCTGTTGGTCATGTTAACATTTTAGGGTTAGTTCTGTGGCGAGAATATGATAGAATGTAATAAGATACGAAAGTAATATAGAATAGAAGTAATGAAAGTTACAATCCTATTTAATATTTGATGTACACATGATAACAAATCAGTTAAAATTATAGTAATAACTGAAATAGAACATAAGTTATCTTTCCTTATATTTGATAACTTACCGCATATAAATTATGTGCAAATGATAATATTATTTTTTTTGTTAAAAACGTAAATATTTTCTAAAATGTAACTGTCACTTTAATTTTTAAAATTTTTTAAATTACATTTTTACCTAAACTGTACATAATTCTTTATATTATATATTACTTTTCTTAAAAATTATAAAAATATATAAGATTTTAAAATTATTATTAGTGTTCAAATATATTTAAATGTTTTAAATAATTATTGTTTCATTTTATATTTTAATTAATTATAAATTATAATATTAAAGATCAAAATGAAAAATTATTATAAATAAAGGAAAGATAACTTATGTTCTATTTCAGTTATTACTATAATTTTAACTGATTTGTTATCATGTGTACATCAAATATTAAATAGGATTGTAACTTTCAT
>PYAF01000762.1:244717-272393 GCA_007407185.1 Glycine tomentella
AAATAATTATTGTTTCATTTTATATTTTAATTAATAATAAATTTTAATATTAAAGATCAAAATGCAAAATTATTATAAATATATATAAGATAACATTTTTAAGTCCTTCATTGATCTTCTCCAAAATATTTCTATAAGCTTTAATGTTTACATCAATTACATGACTAACATTTAGTTCAGGACTTAATCACATATAAAATTCTTCATCCCTCGCTAAAAATTATATTATATATAAGAATCAAACACAAAACATCTTTCACAAATTCAGCATTTTTTAACTGATTTAGACTTATTAACTCATATTATATATAACCTTTGAATATTTTGCATGTATGTAGGTTTTCTTCTCATCTTGCAATAAGAAAAAGGTTTTACTTCCTCTTAATTAGTTATTACAAGAAATGAGAACAATGCAAAGATGGTAAATATTAAAAATTACACACACACGTATATATAAGTTGAATTGAAAATAAAAGCATTGCTTTCATATATAGTTAATGTAAAAAGTTGAAGATAAGATGCTATGCGCATGGCTTACGTATGATTTAAAGAAAATTAAAGCATTAGCTATTTAAAATTAAACAACTTTAAATAGTAAAAGAAGAAACCTTGTTAATTAGAGAATTCCGTACTTGAAGGGAATATATATCTCACTCCAAACCCAAGTATCAATTCCAGCGAGAGTAATGCTACTAATATTCGGAAAACAAAATCAATAATTTGATGGTATTTAGTGATAGTTAGGATGAATAAAAGTGATGAAGATTACTTACTCATTTAGAGCATCTTTAATGTTGGATCTTAGATATTAAGATGAAGATCTAATATACAATAAAACACTTATCAAAATTTTCATATTGGAGATTAAATTCTTTCACAAGAATTCTTAAGATCTGCACAGATTTCAAAAAAATAAAAAAATATTCTTCAACAACAGTAACAATAAAGTGCGGGAGGCAACAAATCCATTGGAATAAAGTATGAACACAATAAACAGAAATGAAGAAGAAAAACAAACAACCCAATGAAAGAAAAAAAATCGTGGAAAAAAACATACCATGAGGAAAGGGGTCGCGTGCGCGTGGAGGAAAAGGGAGGTGGGGGGTTGCGCGCGCACGAGGGGGAAGGGAAAAGGGTTGGTCGCGACGAAGGGGGAGGGGAAGATGGAGGGCCTCGATAGAGGAAGAAATGGGAGGTGGAGGAAATGGGAGGTGGGGGGCCGCATGGGCGAAGGGGAAGGGGTTGGCCGCAGGGAATGCACGTATTGGATTGGGGGACAGTGCCCCCCCTTAAATTCTCAAGAAGTCCAATGGTTACTTAGGCAAAGGCGGATCTACATTTAAAAATGTTATTTTTTGGATAATTTTTTATAATAATAAAATAAAGTAAAAAAAATAGTTTAGATGTTTATACTAGGGGAAAACAAAAAATATGAAAAATAAGAGAGAAGTGAGTGTGGTTCTATATGTTTATAATTTCATGAATGTAGTGGTCACACTCTTATTATTTTTAAGCATTGGCCACACGCTAGTTTTATCATTTTTTTCCTTTTTGAATGGTACCATTTTTCACACTCTTATTATAATGCTTTGTTCCTTAAAAAAAAAAAAAAGCTCCCCCAAACCCTTGCCACTAGTGCCCCCCTTAATTTTTTATTTGGATCCGCCCCTGGTTGGCCGCGGTGGAGGGGGAGTCGAAGGTGGAGCCGTGAATGAGAAGGAAGAAGAGCAAGAAGAAAATGTGACGTGAAGAGAGGAGATATGAAGGAGAAAAAAAGAAGAAAAGATGGTTATGGAAGTTGAAGAAATGAAGAAAGGAGAGAGAGAGAGAGAGGAGAGACAAAAAGAAAAGAAATAAAAGTTGAACGTTAAGAAGGAAAAAATCGGGAAAAAATGAAGAAAAAAAAGTGATCTGGAGTCTATGTGAAATTCATTAAAATTTATCTAAGATATCAAAATGAGATCTACCACTATAGAAAAAAAATGGAAGAAATCATAAGAAATCTTATATTTTATGTAACAATGTGGAATCCACCAAAAAGTAATCGAAGATCTCAATTTGAGATCTACCACTAAAAATGCTTTAAAAATTAAAACACACGATGAAAAGCCAGACAAATAAATTCTAGCTCTTGCTTCATTTTTAGGAAAATCCAACCTCACAAGTGATTTTTTCTTCTTTTTTCTCTCTTCAAAATCCAATATTCTTATGCGACTTTCTAGTGTTATCATTTGACAAAATGATTTTCAATATTATTGAAAATATATAAATATCCATACAGGAAACCAAGGTTAACCATGTGCTTCTTTTTCTCTTCTTTAGGTAGAAGGCTAGTTTAATGACATAATTATTATTATAATTAGTAATATAGTTAGTAATAGTATTACTAATTTAGAGGAGGAAACTGTTATCCACTTTAAACTCTACCAACTCTTTTATTAAGCAAAACTCTACAAACTTATAGTAACTTATAAATAATCCAATAATAAAAACCAGCAGCATAGATCAAACACTATTTTAATGAACACAAAACAAAAGTATATTTTGTAGCAAACAAGTAAAAGCAGAATTCCCAAAACTGAGAGAAGGGATATAGATATAGTGTTCACCTCTCATTATCATAGCTAATATGTCATACAGTAGCTGGCAATTAAGAAGCCTAAAACAAGTCACAGTGGCTGCTATAGAGTAGCATCCTAATTCAATCCAATACCAAAAATAAAATAAAGTAAGATGGTACAAAACTCCCATCGATCCATCACTTACATAGTTAAGTAATATAAAAACAAAAATAAAAAAAAACAAATCAATAAATAATATGTGCATGGATGGATAGGTGTACAATTTTTTTACATTATTATTTAATCACCAACTTATATACATGTTAAATTTATTAATTTTTAAAATAATTATTTAAAAGTCATATAAAATTATTTTTGATTGATTATTGAAAAGTAATTTTTTATATTACACTAACAATATATGCTTATTTATTTTTCTTCAAACGAAATGTATACTCGCTAAATCAATAAATGTGAGGTTGAAATCGCTTCAATTTAATAATAATTTAATTTTTTTAAAAGGAATAATAATTTTAAATTTGAATTTTGAATATGTAACAAGATTAAATTTTCAAAAGAATAATTTTTTCAAACATAATAATCTTTATCTAATTCAAACATAATTATCTCTAAAAAAAATATAATTTCTACCAAATAAAAATGTATAATTGCATATTTTTCATGTTTAAGTTGAATAAAATAACTAGAAAACAAAACTTTCCCTCTAAATATAATGTAACTGTATATCAAGATTTAAACTTAAAATTATAAGGTAAATCCTATATGATACATGCCTATTAAACATTCCCTCTAAAATTATGTATCAATTGGTACATCCTATATGATCAACATGCTTATTAAACTTCATAGAAAATGCAACTAAATTTTTTACTCATAGTTGGTCTCAGTATACACGTATCCACGATGTAGAAAGTGATGGGTGGGTCCATATTTGGCCATGCACCTTTTGGGGGCCAGGCAGGGTTGAAGAGAGGGGTGATTGGGGCCCTCACAAGTGTGTGGTGGTGGCGCCAACAAGCACCGGTGCGCACGCTGAGATGCTAACCATGGCCCATGGGCCAGCCCCCCTCCCCCCTGACACACACAGGCCCACTTTATCTTCCAAAATCACTCTGACTCCTCTCTCTATGGCTCTGGCTGCGCACTGCCCCACGAACACTGCCCCAGTGGGACCCACCCATCCGAAAATCCAACGGTTCCTTTTGCTCCATCCCCCCATGCGGGCCCCACCACCCCAAAAATATAGGGCCATGGCCTTGCTGTGCTGGTTTGGTTGGGACTTGGGTGCCTCTGCCCCCCTAACTCGCTTTGAAAGTGGACCACAATGGGAGAAAAAATAGTGGTGGCCCCTAAGTGGGACCCACCATTATCACACTCCCCACCTCCCTCACCCCTATTGGGACCCTCTAGTGGCAAATTGGGTATTGACCAACACCCATTTTCTCAATTGGTCCCTACTTGCTTTTTTTTTCATATTTTTTATTTATTTAAGTTACTACTGCCTCTTCTCTACTGGCTTCTGGATGGGGGACCTTTGGAGGTGGGTCCCTATTTCCTGCAGCTTATGGTGTAGGGCACTCCCTCTCACTTCCCTTCCTATTGATTTGTTTATTCTTTATTATCCTACCAACTTTTGCCTACTCCTAATGACGTAATTGTCTCGTTTAATTTTTTTTATTTTATTATTCTTTTGGTTGAATGTAGATGGTGTTTATTTATTGTGAATGGTGGGAAGAACTATTCCATTGGATGAGAATGGGGCTTGCTTATTTCTTTGGGATAGGAGGGGGCCCCTTCTAAGCTTCATCCACGATGCTTGTTGGTGACTGGTGAGAGGTGAATGGGCATGACAGCAAGAAATGAGTAATTTTAGCATGAATACAATCTTTGGTAAAAACAATTTTTATGCATTAGGGTTATATTTTATTTGCTGCAAGACATTAATCCTTTTCGAAATACATATATATCTTTGAATATAGTTTTATCTTTTACGATAAAGTACTTTTATACACCCATGGTCAGCATGTTTAAAGAGTACATTTATCTTGTACTATATATTAAAATAATCTTAATAGAATAATTTTAATATTAACTTGATTTTCTAATCGACTATGTTTCATATACATTTACTTAGGCAACCAAAATTAAAAACACATACTTATGTTAAGATTAGGTAGCAAAGAAAAAAAATCGTTCTTTCATCTTTTCATTCAACTACTTTGCCAAGTTGAATTCTGTTTTGTCCGCTTTTATTTACTCTTCTTAAACAGTGGTACATTGTGTTAAACCCAGATGAATGATGAACGAATTATTATTAAATTCCACGCCTTCATCTAGTAACTATAAAATACTACAAGATTTGACTCATCTAAATCGATAATGATAAAAGAAAAGGAAAATATGGAGTTATAGTTGTTAATCTGTTAATGTGTGTGTGTTTGAGAGAGAGAGAGAGAGTGTGAGTGAAGTTATTAAAAATATCTCTCTTTAATTTTTTAATCAATAATTATGACCATATATATTTTCTTCTTTAAAGTGTGGACCTTAGTTTTTTTGAAAATTAAATTCGTGACACGGATACATTAATATCTTAGATTTAAAGATGATCAAATGCATAATTAAAAATGAATCTTACTATCTTTCACATTTTATGTTTGGTATAATAATTGAATTGGGATGATATTTGGTCCTATTTAGTAAAAAAATTTGACCCTAAACTTAATGAATATCCACCCAAATTACTCATAATAAGTTAGAATTTTACCTATTAAATAAGCATGGACTTAATTTGTGATTATTTATTATTATATTGTCCAAAAATATGAAAAATACCCGTGATAATTTATATGAGATTGTATCAGCCCTTCACATCATCCATGCTATATGAGCACAAACGTCTATTTTTAATTATAAATTGTTATTTATTTATTTACAAGTTAAGCTATAAGATTATCTACCTTAATTATAAACTGTTATTTATTTATTTACAAGCTAAGCTATAAGAATATCTACCTGGTATGGATTATCTACAATTCAAATTCGCTTCTATTAGCCTTATCCATGGGTTAATTATTTACAAAGGCTCAAGATCCACGCTCATCCTATAAATACGTGTTTCATCTGACCTTTCTTAACATCTTAATACATTTCACTTACATTTGAGTACACACTTTTTCATCTTGGCTGACACACTCAATTATATTATTTTTTTCTATAATTGAGCCAAATTTTGGTAACAACAATCATATTTTATGACACATGAATAATCTTCGAATATCTTCAAAAAAAAATCTACAAACATTTTTTAAATTACTAAAATGATAACACTTTAATTAATACTTTTCAATTACTAATTTTTAGTAGTTAATTTTAGCATTAAAATAGTGTTCTTTTTCGTTACCAATAAAAAGAGACTATATTCTATTTAATTAGTATAAAAATAATGGTTCCATGTTAGATAAATAGGTACTACTTTAAATAAGCATGGCGTTTGGTGTGGGAAAAAAATTCTCATGTGTGAGAATCATGACGTTTGGTCATAAATGTTTTTGAAAATATTTATATACGTTTGTTGAAAATTAAAGAATTATGTGATATTTTTACTTATTATTTTAATCATTTCATATTAAATAATTTAATAAAAATAATGTGATTTTTTACTATAATTCAAAAAATATTTAACTCCAAAAATTAGATTCTCACTATATCTACGAAAAAAAAATTGTGAAAAACTAATTAAAAAGTTTTCCTAGGTTTTCTAGAAATAATATTTTTTAAAACTAATGCCAAACATAAAAAATCAAGTTTCTCACTGTAAGATTACAAGAAATAAAATTTCTCTCCTACTCTATGTCCCTAAAGTTGACATCCATATCAGTATGCGTGAGTAGTGGCGGGCATATGAATCATGATCATGCACTAGTTATGTAAACATGACTTGCTTTGGTTTGAATCATGTAGAATTTAGGTAATTTAATTGTAGATTTACGCGTGTTCGTTAGCATGACTCACACAAAAACAATTTTGTTTTGTGAAGTTACTGCTCGACTTATTTGCCCACATAAAAATTACTTATTTTAAAAAAATTCTTTATAACTGAAAGTTTTAACGAGAAATTTCATTTTGGGCTAACCTAAATTTAGTTGGTCCAACCCACCAATCAAATACAATGCAAACAAAATAAAAAAGAAAGCATATGTGGACCGGTCCATTTTAATCGTAGGCCTATGTGAAGTATTCCGTTTAATCACATGCTTAAGCAAACTGATATAATTCAAGCTTAGTTAATGAAGACAATGAAGACAACTAGTGTAAGAACAAATATAGTTGCAGTGATTAAAGTGATAGTAATGACAATGAAGAAAATGATGAGAAAAATCCCAAAAATGGGAAGAATAGTTCATAGGGTGAAGGTTTGGAATTATAACTTTAAACAGTAAACGTTAAGAAATGGGAAATGTTACTGTAAAATTATATAAGAATTTTATGAAATTAATCCTTAAAAGTTAAAATCTTCATTTTAATCCTCAAACAATTTTTAAACCTTATTATTATATTATAATAATTTCAAGTTTTGATATGACATTGGGATTTCAGTACCAAAAAAATACTAATTAAAAATCACCTTGCTCTAATAGGTGTGGGTTTTCTAGCGGCAAAATTGGTATTCCAAAAAAATTACCACATTTTTACATGCTTGTAAAACAAAACCACGATGTTCTAAGAGGGAGTGCAAGATGCTTATTGCTTGCGAATAATTTCGTAAAAGTGTTATCTCCAAACGAAGACATTTTGTTCCAATACGAAAGTATTATGTATAGTTTTCGTACCAAACTATACTATTACAAAGACATTGAGTAGTTTACAGTAACATTGAACTATAAGATATGTAATTTTGGTGTACAGGTATTGATGTATACTAAACCAAAAAGTTAAAAGAAGTACTACAAGTTCTGGTTCTGGTAAAGAAAAATACGCAACTTTGGCAGCATTAATGCTTCAGATGGTTCTTCATATACCTTCTTTTGTGATAAAAAAGAAGCATAATTCTTCAATATCCGTTTGTCCACATATGGATGCTGATGGAAAATAAGCTTATTACTTAATAAATTTGAACAAAATATAATTTTCTGAGTTCAAGAATCACATTCTAACCTGCCAATGGATGCTCAGAACTACAAGTGTAATTCTCACCCACCTCTATTTTGTGAATAGGAGTAGAACAAAATCTCCCAAAGAAATATTCCAATTTATACTGAGTTGTTGATAGTGTAGCCATCCTTGCAAACAATTTGTCTCACACATGGGTTGCAGATTAACATCTTCTATGTTTTGCAATGTCAAGCAAAGGAAATGTTCAAGCTTGCATGGTTTGTTATTTTTAAATCATAACAGTAGCAGGTTTGATATCTCTTCATCATTTGAAAAGTTTGGAACAGCAGGTACTGTGGAAGAAGAGTAAGAATATCTAATCTTTCCAAAATCTTGGAGGCCAGTTAGGCATTTGTTCTGGATTTTATTCACGATCCTGACATGTAAGTGTATCGTGTTTGAGCTCCAATTATAAGTTCAACAAGTTTTGCTGCAACATACATTAGAAAAACAGATCAGATGCTTAAAGTAATTTATGAAGCTGAAATGATGATGACAAGAAGGTAAGGCACTAAATGGAAAACAAATGAGTATTAAGCTAACCTGTGAGAAATCCTATGACAGGAATAGGCTCCAAAACTTTATCCGTGCTTTCAAGTCTTTGCCTAAAACATTTAGATATTTTAGTATCATTTTTTCTCCAACTTTGAAGGAGCAATTTGCAAAAATGTGAAGTGTTACAAAATGTTAAAGAAAGGGAAAAAATGAGAACAAAATGTAAATCATTGCTACCTAGTATACTTGCTGAAAAATGGATCTCTCATTAGGTAAAGAACAAATAGCAGCTTTCGCCGTTTAACCTGAAGCAAAACTATTTAAGCATTAACTCTTAAGTGGGTAGAACATTACTAGGAAATAAGACAGTTCCAAATGCAGTATTAATGGCCAAGATTCAATGGAGAAGACCATTAAGCCCAGTGCATCTTATGTGGTATGGCTTTTCAGTCTATAGAAACACAAACCTCATCCTTTTCTGGGGCAGACAGATGAAACATTCGGTCCTTCCCACCAGCCACTGACGATGTAATGAGTGAAAGAATACTGTTTCCTATGCAATCAATAGCCAGCGAAAGGAACCAAGGGGTCCATGACCGAATACCATATTTTCTAATAAATAAAACATAAATAAGTGGTCTACTAATAAGTAGAACTTCTCCAATCAAAAACAGAGCCCCACGAAGACCCCTTTCGGACAATATGGTGAGAAGTGTTGGTCTATCTACCCTTGAAGCTGTAGGAATACAGGGGGAGACAAATATTAGTTGAATATCTCATGCATTATAACCGATTACACTTGCTAACAAATGCTAAAAATATGGCTTAAATGCAATTATGGTCCTCCTATTTTGTTAGATCCGCAATTTTGTTCCCTCCATTTTAAAATTGAGACATTTGATCCCCTATTTTAAAAAATCCGCAATTTTAGTCCTCCCATTTTAAAATAGAGACATTTAATCCTCCTATTTTAGAAAATTTGCAATTTTGGTCAAATTATCAATTTTGTCTCAATTATTACAAACTTATAATTACATTGTGTCCAATTGAACTTTAAACCTAACATATTCATTTAAAGTATCATCAAGAAATGATTTAATTAACTAGAAAGTAAGAAATAAAAGAAATAAAACGTAGGCAAAATTAAAGATTAAACCAAAATTGTGGATTTTCTAAAATACGAGGACCAAAATAATGGATTTTCTAAAATATGGGGACCAAATGTTTGTATTTTGAAATAGGGGGACCAAAATTACGGATTTTTTAAAATAGGAGGATCAAATGTCTCAATTTTAAAATAGAGGGACCAAAATTGCATTTAAGCCTACAAATATCTATAAAACAGGTTACTCGTAGGCTCCATAGTTGCTTGTTGGTGTTCAACCCTGCGTAACCACACTGGATCTGATCCCTTCGCTTTTTCTCCAAATCTAACTAAAGCAGATAGTGCTCTTCCTTCCCGATTCATTGGGTTTGCACCAGGATTGTTTTTCATATAACCAGGCCTATGATGCACATCGGGCTTTAAGCCCATATGATGTTGTGAAGTAAAACTATTTGAATGCTCCTCATCATTAGGTGTTTCCCCTCCTTGTGGCAGCATCTTATATCCACTCTTCCGAAACAAAGATAACCGAACCAGTACCCTGATTTAGAGTGACTCAAGATAATGAGATAAGCAGATTACATATATAAATTTAATGACAGACTGAGGACATAGGAAGGGCCATATGCAAAATTACATTATTCTTCTTACTTGGTTGCTTCAGTAATGGTAAGGAAATTCCATTTCTTATCATCACCATAGTATTGTTGTGCCACAACTTCAACTAATGTTTCCAAATCCTTTAATGCAGATAAGCATAATGGATAAGGAAACGAATAAGGCTCGATAGAGCCTGTAATATTTTGCTTAGGAGCTGTATCAATTATATGTTCATTGAGAGCTGTGATGATTCCCAGAATAGTTGTTACTGCATTAAATCATAGATCTTCTCAGTAAGGTGCAAATTTCTGTATCATAGCCAAATATAGTTGGAGAAAATAATTGAAGAAATAGAGAAGGCAATTAGAAGTTGTTAAATTTTAAGGAAAATTGTTAGGCAAGAGGAATCATCTATTGTAGCTAAGCCGTGGCTAGTGTATAGTAGGAACAACAACAAGAGAAGGAGTGACAGTTAGGTGATTGGGAGTTAGTTAGACTTTGCTAGCTGTCAACAGCTGGCAGGTTAGTTAGTAGTTTTGTATAAATAGCAGCTTCTGGAGAAGGAGAGGGCGGAAGTTTGATTGTATTGAGAGAACCTGAGAAGTGTCTCAGTGTTGAAAGGAAAGAGAGTGCACTTCCTTGTGTAAAGAGTGAAAGAACTATTAATAAACAGGGGTTTCCTTGATCTCTGCGGGTATTGTTCTGTGTTGGTTCTTGTGTGTGCATTTGTGCTATCTCTAGTTGCAGTTAGTAAAGTAGAGAAGATTCCTAAAAAAAATATAGGTAAACTAGAAGAGCGTAACATGACTTTTGAAATTTGCAACAGGTAAACTAGGTTAGGGATACACATGGCTTTGCAAAGTACATTTATTTTCATTAGCTAGTTAGCATTTTCAAGATCAACATGAACAAATAATTGGACATCAAACTGATCAAAGCTTCTATTATGGGCCATTGCAGTCACCAACGGAAAAATAACAATGAAACTCAAAAGAAGTAGCCAAAAGTTATAAAACATTCACAATACCTGCTTCTGGTCCAATCTCTGATTCAGAAAACCGTTCAGGAAGAAGCCATGTCAATCCCTGTCCACATTTTCAACCCCTCAATTAGATAACTATTCACAAACACTCCACAACAAACTATGCTCAATACAATGCCTCCATAGACTTGAACAAACACAGCAAAACAGGCTGTTGAATTTATTTTCTAACATCACTTTCACTAATTATATTTTCATTAACAGCCACAAAATTCCAAATTGTTAGATTTTACAAATGAAACAACGAAATTACGATCATTAGTGAAAAAAGCAAAACAAAATAGCACCTAATGCAACAACTAGAGCCAAATTATAAAGCCACAAAATTCATACCAGAATTACTATTTTCCCCAGAATATTGTGTGCAGTTATAAATGTCACAATTAGTAAGTAGTAGCAAACAACACAAAAGCGCACAAAAAAGAAGAAGAAGCAAACCACACGAAAACCTGACCTAATTCACAAATTCCCTTTGGCTCATAAAATTGCAACAACGGAATGATAACATTAAATTTAACAAAAACAATATTGTCAAATTGATAATCGAAAATGTAACCTTACATTGGCCAAAGACTCCATGGAGTGCACAAACTCTTTGTTCTGCCTCACCCATCTCTTATAAGCCTCCATAGCTTTAGAAACTCAACGAATTATACAAAAGCACGAAATCCTACCAAAATCTGAAGGTATTGGAAGCGACCCAGCTGGACAAGATGTAAACTTTCAACACAAATTGCTTGAAATAAAGATGGGTTTCAAATTTTCAATCAGAAAAAAAAAAATCAATTAGAGAACCAGGATCAATGGGATACGATGACGGCGTGGGTATTTTGGGAAATTCAATATTTTGATCTGAACCGTTAATTTGTACAGTCTTCTATCTTGTGAACTGTTGGATGAGAGTGTTTTACTCTTAAGAAAATGGACGGTTGACATTTGGTGATGAGCATTGATGGCGCGGTTAAGAGTTTATGCTTGGTATTTGTGTTGCGTAAGAATAAAAACTGAGGGCTTTTAAGTTTGATTTTGAAAAGGTTGTGCAGCTTCTCTCTTTCTGTCTCCTCTTTCGCTTCTTTCTCTCTCTAGGGTTTTGGGGGTTCTGAGGACACGTTGTAAAACATGCAGCTGACCCTTGAATTCGGGTAAATTCCATGTTGTATCCGGCAAAAGTCACTGCTTGTTATGTTTCTTCATAAAGTTTAATTTTTATTTTCATAAAAAAATAACTTTTTAAAATGGGGAGATTGATAAGTGTGATGCTTTTCTCCGAGATTGATAAAACTCTATTTTTTTATTTATTATAATTTTTGGTGATTGGTCTTTTGAGTATCTGAAAATGTGAATATTAATATTGGGTGAAGTTTTAGCACTTCATGTGTTACAAATGTTTGTTCATCATATTTACTTGGTCATTCATGTGATCTGATTCCTTGCTATTCCTTGATATTGTTCTTTGATTATGTTGATTATATGTTGTAGTATTTGGATCACATATATTCATGTATAGCTGGTTAATTTGCATAGTGCTATGCTCAAAAAGATTTATTTATAGTTAAAGAAAACGGAACTTTATGGAAGATATTTCTGATCAAACAAACAACTGGGAACCTTAATAATAGAGCTATGTGTTAGCTGGGGGTTAAATTTTATTAGCAATGTAAATCAGTAAAAGAAAAAGAATCAAATCTTTATATTCATTGAATTGATTGTATTCTATACCGTGTGAATGAGAATATAAAGGAAAGGAATAACAAATTCTGTTACAACCAATTTGGTGACGTGGCCACTCAGCAGATAAAAACAAAAATGGAATTTTCTAATAACTAATACTCCCCCTCAAGATGGAGAGTGTATGTTAATAACTCCCATCTTGGAAAGAAGTTTAGAAAAATGACTTGGATGGAGAGCTTTGGTCAACATATTAGCAAGCTGATGAGAAGAAGCAATGTGAAAAGTTTTGAGTTGGCCACGAATAATACAGTCACGAACAAGGTGGCAATCAATTTCAATGTGCTTGGTGAGCTCATGGAAGACTGGATTATCGGCAATGTGAAGAGCAGATTTGTTGTCACAGAACATATGAGCAGCATCAGAGTGAGGGAAGCCAAGGTCTTTGAGTAATTGAAACAACCATAGAACTTCACAAGATGCATTAGCCATGGAGCGATATTCTGCCTCTGCAGAGCTTCGTGAAACAGTATGTTGTTTCTTGGATTTCCAAGATATCAGAGAAGCACCAAGAAATACACAAAAGCCAGAAACAGAACGGCGGGTATCCGGACAAGAAGCCCAATCTGAATCACAGAAGACTTTCAGATGAGTAGAAGAAGTAGAGGGAAAAAGTAATCCTTGACCAACAGTTGCCTTTATATAAGCAAGGATCCTATGAGCAGCTTGAAGGTGAGGAGCCCGAGGAGCGGCCATGTATTGGCTGAGGTGATTTACCGCAAAAGAAATATCGGGCCTGGTGATGGTTAAGTATAGAAGTCTGCCAATAAGTCTTCTGTAAGGAGTGGGATCAAGTAAAAGGTCTCCATCTTGTGAAGATAGCTTCAAGTTAACGTCCATTGGAGTGGATTTTGGCTTACAACCAGAAAGTCCAGCATCCTGTAATATGTTCAAGGCATAATGGTGTTGACAAAGGGAAATTCCTTTGGATGAACGAGCTACTTCTAGTCCTAAAAAGTATTTAACAGGGCAAAGATTTTTTAGCTTGAACTTGCTGTCTAGAAGAGTTGTGAGAAGCTGTACTTCAGAAAAATTATTAGAGGCAACAATTATATCATCCACATATACAAGAAGGGCTATAAAAAAAAAATTTAGAGTGTTTGATAAACAAAGAATGATCAGCTTGAGACTGTGTAAATCCGAGACCAGATAAGGTTGTGGAAAATTTTGCAAACCATTGTCGAGAGGCTTGTTTGAGCCCATATAAGGACTTGTGCAATCGACAAACAACATTAGGAATGGACTCCCCCTGTCCATGATAACCTGGAGGCAATGTCATGTAAACTTCCTCAACTAAGTCTCCATGTAAAAAAGCATTATTGACATCTAATTGTATTAGATGCCAATTATGAAGAGCAGTAAGGGAAAGCAGCACACGGACTGAAGTTAACTTGGCCACAGGGGAAAAAGTATCAGAAAAATCCACTCCCTCTTGCTGAGTAAATCCCTTGGCCACCAACCTAGCTTTATAGCGTTCAACAGTACCATCAGAGAAATATTTAACTCTATAGACCCATTTACAGCCAACACTATTTTTGCCAGGGGGAAGAGAAACAATAGACCAGGTATTATTTTGTTCCAAAGCTGAAATTTCAGAATCCATAGCTGCCTGCCACTCAGGAAGTTGAGATGCTTCAGAAAAAGATTTTGGTTCAGAATGATTAGTGAGAGAATTGATGAAGGCAACATGAGAAGGAGAAAGTTTTGTATAAGAAATAAAATTTGAGAGAGGATGAGCAGTAGATGAGGAACAAACATAATCAGCCAAGTGAGAAGGAGGCTGACGAGTTCTAATTGGACCATTTGTAGGCAAAACAGCTGAATAAGGAGTGGGTGGTGAAAGAAGGGGAGGAGGAGAAATTGGAAAAAGAGAGGGAGGTGGTGTGGAGGAGGCAAAAGGAAATATTGATTCAAAAAAAGTAACATCCCTAGAGATGAAAGTTCGATTGGAGGCTAAATCAAGTAATTTGTAACCTTTAAAGCCTGGGGGGTAGCCAAGAAAAACAGCAGGGACAACCCTTGGAGAAAATTTATGACGTGATTTGGGAAGGGTGGAACCGTAACAAAGGCAACCAAAAACACGTAAATGATCATAGGCAGGGGTTTTGTGAGATAGAAGTTCAAAAGGAGTTTTGTGGGAAAGCAAAGGGGAAGGCGTTCTATTGATGAGGTATATGGCTGTCAAGACACAATCCTGCCAATATTCAAGGGGAACATGAGACTGAAAGTGTAGAGCACGGGCAACATTGAGGATATGCTGGTGCTTTCGCTCCACCACAGAGTTCTGCTGCGGACGGTCAACACAAGAATGATAAACTTGAATGCCTTTAGAACTAAAAATGTCAGATAACATAAATTCAGGAGCATTGTCACATCGAATAGCTTTGATGGAAGCATTGTATTGATTTTGTATAAGGTGAATAAAATTGAGAAAAACAGAACGAAAATCAGATTTACAACGCAAAAAATATGTCCAAGTGAAGCGAGTTGCATCATCAACAATCGTAAGAAAATACTTGGAACGTTCAACAGAAAGGGGTTGAAAGGGACCCCAGATGTCACAGTGAATAAGAGCAAAAGCAACAGAAGAAATTTTTGGATTCAAAATAAAAGGTAAACGTTTTTGTTTCGCAAGAGGACAAACATTACAATGTTGTTCGGATGCCAAATGTTCAGTATGGTGTAAAACATCCTTCATGGAATTTAAGACTGAAAAAGAAAGATGGCCTAGTCTAGCATGCCATAATGTAGAGCTAGATCTATTTACAGCAAAACAAAGGGATGGGGGGACAGAAGATTGAGGGAAAAGGGAACAGACATCAAGAACATAAAGATTGCCACAACGCTTAGCAATCCCAATCATCGTTGCCTTGATAGGATCCTGTATAATACAATGAGAAGAAGTAAAATTAGCAACGAGAGAGGAATCACGAGTGAGAGCGCTAATGGACAGAAGATTAAAAGTGAAGGATGGAAAAAATAAAACATCATGAAGTTTTAAAGAAGGAGAAAGAGAAATGGAGACAGAACCATTGACGGGAACTGTCGAGCCATTGGGGAAAGACACGACGGAAGCAGTAGAGGATGGAGAAAAGGTAGAAGAAAGAAATAAACGGGAAGAAAAGCACACATGGTGAGTAGCACCAGTGTCTAAAATCCAGCAAGATTCAGAAAAAAGAAAAGGAATGGTACCATTGGTGACAGAAGGAGAACAACCATTGACTAAAGCAGAAGAGGACGTGACTGAAGCAGAAGAAGGCATGATCGGAGCAGCAGAACCCTTGTGAAGAAGCGAGAGAAGATGAGCATATTGTGTTTGGGTGATGGTGGCTGAAGGTGGTGGAGAGAAATTAAGGTAAGAAATTGGAATGGGATTGAAAGAATGAGGGTGGGGTTGTTGGGATACGGTGGAGTTGGTTTGGGCCAAGTGAGTTTGGGCTGAGTGAGTTTGGGCTGGGTTGGAGGAAAACATGGGTTTGGGAACTTTGGGTTTGGACTGGTATCCTGGGGGAAAACCATGGAGGCGGAAGCATTTGTCCTGCACATGACCCTTAGCATGACAATAAGTGCAAAAAGGACGGCGGCGAGGAGCGCCGGTGACGGCAGCCACCGAAGAAACCAAATCAGTTTGGAAATTAGAGCTAGGGGTGTTGGAAACAGAGTTGAGGAGTGGTGTATCAGGAGTGGCAGGAACCGATATGGAGATCTGACGTTGCCTTTCCTCTTGAAGAACAAGAGAGAAAACTCGAGCAAGCGAAGGGAGAGGATCCATTAGCAAGATTTGGGCTCGCACTGAAGAGAAAGAGTCATTGAGACCCATAAGAAATTGAAGAGCGTCATGTTGCTGCTGAGACACTGTGAGTTGACGCAAACCACCACAAGTGCACGGTGGGTTGGGAATGTGAGTTTGAAGTTCTTCACACAGAGTTTTCAATTTGGTGTAGTATGTGTTCACATCAAAGGAGCCTTGGTGTAGAGAGGAGATTTCGTGCTTCAATTGAAAAATTCGAGGACCATTAGCCTGTTGAAAACGGGTGCGTAGATCACTCCAAACATCAGAGGCGTTGGAGAAGTAGATCAAGCTATCAGCAATGGCTTTAGATACACTATTCAGAAGCCAAGAAATAACCATAGAGTTACAACGATTCCAAGCAGGAAAGAGTAAATCAGCAGCAGGTGGACGAGGAATGGAACCATCAATGAAAAGTGATTTGTTCTTGGCGGTGAGAGCAAGGAGCATAGATCTGCTCCAAGAACTGTAGTTAGCACCATCAAGGGTGTGGGTTACCAGAACCAAACCAGGATGATCGCTGCTATGGAGGAAATAGGGGCTTGAAATATCTTCCATGACAGAAGATGAACCAGACGATTGCTCAGGGGAAGGGGGGGACGATGATGGCCTCGAGCCATTAAAGATGTTCATCTGATACCATATTAGCAATGTAAATCAGTAAAAGAAAAAGAATCAAATCTTTATATTCATTGAATTGATTGTATTCTATACCGTGTGAATGGGAATATAAAGGAAAGGAATAACAAATTCTATTACAACCAATTTGGTGACGTGGTCACTCAGCAGATAAAAACAAAAATGGAATTTTCTAATAACTAATAAATTTTCCGTTTTGCTGTGTAACAAAGGGAGCCTAATAGAAGTGATCATTTCTGCATATATTTTTGGAAACGCTTATTGTTTCAAACATAATATGGGAAGTTCATATCTCCCTCTTTATGTTGAGGACTAGAAGTGTAACTTAATGCATCTTGATAAAACTTTATCATAAAAGGAACAGGAAAAAAAGTTCCTTCTAAAAAGTCACAATCTTGAAAGATAAAAGCAAAGATGATTCCAGATATTGAATTGATGTTCCTCATTCAGTTTACCAATTTTCTGTTAATAAAGCCATAGGCAAACATTTTATATTCAGGGTTCTAGTTATTCTGTAGAACCTTAGGCATCGCTACAGTGATGCCTTTAGGTCATAAGAGGGTCTAATACAGAGAGAGATTAAGTAAAGTTGTTTTGACTAAAAGTGAAGAAATGGATAGTGCTAAATCGGTAGAAGAAAAGGTTAGGAATGATTCTCCCCCTTTTTTTTAATGTTCAACGATTTTTAGGATTGATTTTTGAGATTTGGAGATTTCTTGTTTCTCATATGATGTAAATACCATGCTGAAGACCCTAGAATTAAGACATGACTTTTGTTATTCAATTGATGTATATTTTTAGAATCTTATATAAATTACAAGCCTGGTCTTTAGGGCTAAATATTTTTTTCCTATGTACTGACTGTCTTTAGGTAGACTCGGAAGAGCAATTGAAATCTGAACTGAGTTACATTATTAAAGGCATTCTAATGTTTTAATCTTTATTAAAATTTATTTTAGAAATAGGTTTTATGTTTTCTTATTTTATTTGTTTATTAGATGGGTAAAAAATTAACTGAAGGTTTATTCAACATCATTGTATGGCACTACTTAATTTTCAAATTCGTTACTATTTTCTTATCTAGTTATTATATATGATGGATTTTAAGGTGAACCACCGTCATAGGTGGTCTGCCATGCACCAAAATCTACGGTCGTTATAATCTATATTGTTCAAGCTTATTGTAGCCTTGCTTCATCAGATTTTGCACTTGAGAGGTTGCGATGAATTGTGCTGAGGTGCTGATGTTGGTGGCTTAGAGAGAGCTGGAATTGCATTTACTTGAGCAGGTGAGAAGATCATAGGCTACAAATTCTGAAGCAAGAGGCTTCTAGAAGAAGTCCTGACTCCTTCATTGATAGACTCGTTAGAAATGCCCTAAATGAAAGAGGAGTGAAGGCTTCTTCTAGAGGCCACTTGTTTTGGAATTTGTATTGTATTATATTCTCCATTTGCTCAACAAAATTCAATTTCAACTCTTTCTCTCCTGTGCACTGCTAATGAAGGAGAGGGTTGGAATTGTATTTGCTTGAGCAGGTGGAGAATATCATAGGCTACAAATTCCGAAATAAGAGGCTCCTAGAAGAAGTCCTCACTCCCTCCTCCTTCATCCATGAACTCTTAAGAAACGCCCTCAATGAAAGAGGAGTGAAAGCTTCTTCTAAAATCCACTTGTTTCGGAATTTGTATCGTATTGTATTCTACTTGCTTAATAAAATTGAATTCCAACTCTCTCTCCTTTGCACTGGCAAAGAAGGAGAGAGTTGGAATTGCATTTTCATGACAGGCGGACAAGATCACAGGCTACAACTTCTGAAGCAAGAGGCTTGTAGAAGAATTCCTCACTCATTCCTCCTTCATCAATGAACTCAAGGCACTTGCAAGAAATGCCCTCGATGAAGGAGGAGTGAAGGCTTCTTCTAGAAGCCACTTATTTCGGAGTTTGTATCGTATTATATTCTCCATTTGCTCAACAAAATTCAATTCCAACTCTCGTTTCCTTTGCACTGTCAGCAAAGGAGAAAGAGTTGAAATTGCATTTTCTTGAGCATGTGGAGAAGATCATAGTCTACAAATCCCAAACAAGAGTTTTTTAGAAGTCCTCACTTACTCCTCCTTCATTAAGGAACTCGAGGTACTTGTAAGAAACACCTTAGATGAAAGAGTGAATGATTCTTCTAGAAGTCACTTGTTTTAGGATTTGTATCCTATTATATTCTCCACTTGCTCAACCAAATGCAATTCCAACTCTCTCTCCTTTACACCTCCAACTCTCACCATTTGTTGTGGCCTCCATTGTCCTCTGCCACAATGCCTCTCCCCCTTACCCTTAGGGACTGAGTAGAATGATTCAGCTACCCCATCACCCAAGAGGATCATTCCGGGGCATGGTGGATTGGTAAAGGTGCCAAAGGTCCTTGTCGACATCGTCGAATCCATTGCTGACACCTTTTACGTTGATGTCAATTTCATCCTTTACAAACTGTGGGTGGGTGATGGCGGCATTTGTGGCAGAGGTGGTTGGTGATGAAGAGACAATTGAGGGGCAGCTGGAGATAGGTCAAAGAAGGTGAGATCTGTGAAGGGCAAGTTTAGAATAAGCCTGTATTATAGATTAATCTAATGATTGTAAATCGTAATGCATGGTGGACCTTCTATGATGGTGGTCCACCTTACAATATGTCATGATAGGAATTCGAGGCTAGAACCTTAAGGTTTTTGTCTTATTTGTTAAAATGATTGAAACATACAGAGGGGGATTGGAACTTCTTTGTCACTCCAAGAAGATTCATAATGTCAATATTGAGCAACACAATGGAGAAGACAAGGTACTTTATAACTTCAAATATTATTGAACAATAATAAGGAAGATGCTTTCATGCTTAACATTCTTATAAATTTTTCTTCATTCTTTCTCAGTTAATCATGAAAGATTTGCTTTCTTGGGTACGGACCAACTTGAATAAGGAGTGGCCTGAAATGTTCATGAAAGGAGATACTGTGTAAGTTTTACCATTAACTTAATCTGAAGTGTATTATAAATCTTAACCTGCTAAATTATTTAATGTGAATATGCTCTTGCTCACTTTAGAGACAACTTAATTCCGAGGAGCCTTTTCCTTTGTAGTAATTAGTTAGGTTCCTCATTAGCACACATATCAGGTGTTTAATTGGACAAGAGGAGAAATTGAGGATAAAGGGGTATTTATGCTTAAGCTAATTTAAGATTGCCTATAGCCGGCTTTTCTCAATTTGTTTTCGATTTTTTAATAATATCTTTTTTATAAATAAAAAAATTGGGAGAGTTCGATCGCTGTGGAACAAATCAAGAAAAGAACCTACTTTTTTTATTTTTTTTTCTATACAATAGAATAAAGTTCGGATATTGATAGAATTCGTCTAACTCTTCTTTGTAGTATAATACTTTAGTAGATTTTGCTTCATTTATAATAGAATATTTTTCATTTAGTTTAGTTTTAATTTTGATTTATAAGATTTTCCATTAAAAAAGGAGTCTTTATGTCACGTTACAGAGGACCTCGTTTCAAAAAAATACGCCGTCTGGGGTCTTATTAAGAACTTTCATATGCACATATTTGGTAATATTATAGTGCTGAACTATGTTAATATTTTGGTTGCACGTGGTTTGTTGTGCAGGAGACCTGGAGTTCTTGTCCTTGTGAATGATTGTGATTGGGAGCTAAGTGGTCAGCTGAACACATCACTGGAAGACAAAGATGTGGTGGTTTTTATATCAACCCTGCATGGTGGTTAATGCATAGAATACCAAATGCTTATATGAAATAATGAACGAAGATAACTAAACAATTTGACTATCAAATGGATGAATAAATTTAATAGCCTAACATGCAAAGTGCTGTTCACAGTCTTTACTTCTACCGAAATCAAATTTGGTTATTACACTTTTTTACAGATTTTGGCAATGATGAAATACTTGTCTAACAAAGTAACACGTATTTGATCCAAGGGAACTGGGATGATGTATCTTTGGTTATGGCATTGTATACTACTGTAAGGTCTGATCCATGAGTTGCTTCACGCAAATTATTTGATCCAAGAAAATCAGGATTGATGAATATCATAACGGTATAATTGGTTTAAGGATTTTTGTTTTGTTTTTTCTAATAATCGCATAAGTATTATTATCATGTTTTCAATTTTGTTTCTTGCTTTTCATGAAATGGTGTAAATAGTGATAAAAGTGAAAGAAAATGTATTGCCGTGAACTGAACTTGCATATGCGCTAAAGGTTATAACAATGTAAGGTTACAAGGTCATCCGATCATAAACTGTTATGAACTACATTTATTGTCAACTATGCTATGCTTTACACTGACTATAATATTTGAATTTTATAAAAGATATGCAAGGTAGAGCGCTGATTTTTTTTATAAGTTTCATAGGTATGTGTTTGTTGTCCATAAAGTATATTTACACTATTTTTATGCCGTTATTATAACAATAAATCTATTATACATAATTTATTATACAGAATCAAAATAGATGTTACAAATAAAAATGGAAATTCAGTTGCAATATATATTTTGTAACATTCATTTTGATATATGACTTTATCCTTTATTTGCAATTGAATAACTTGCAACTTTTATATAAGACGGGAAATAATCAAAGGACTGAAATCCTATGTTATGGCATATATCAATAATTTAATATTATGTTTTCTCCAAAATAAATTTAATATCGTGGAAGAAGAAAAAATGAAATTGATGTTGAGAGTGGGATTTGAACCCACGCCCTTTCGGACCAGAACCTTAATCTGGCGCCTTAGACCAACTCGGCCATCTCAACGTTATTATTTGTTAAGCCTAATGGTTATATATTATTTTATAAAATAGTTATTGTAAAATTCCTTTTTGATTTTCTGAAATAAAAAATAAATAGACATGGTTTTAATAATTTTAGGTTGTTATGTAAAGTCAACCGTTTCGACTGTTTGAATGATTTAGACGGAGAGTCAGATGTCGTGATGAATTTTATTGTTTTTACATACATGAATTAATACAAAGAGCTATCCACCAAAAAACAAACTTGTAAAAAATTGATCACTTATGATTATTCAAAAAGCTGTAATATTCAAAAAAAAATTAAATAAAAATTAAAAATATCTTTTCTCTGAATATTTCAGTTTTATCGCTAATGTATTATTAATATTTTAAGGCTTAAATATATTTTGAATTCTTGTAAGTTTGATTTTCTTTTTCAACTTTTGTCTCTTTAAAAAAATTGTTTATTTTTAGTCTTTTGTGATTTTTTAATTTGATTTTTTTATTTTATTTATTTTTAGTCTTATAAGTTTGTGCATTTTCAATTTTAATCTCTTTAAAATTATATTTTTTATTTTATTTTATAGGGATTACAATTAAAAAATATAAACTTAAAAGAACTAAAAATATACAAAATAAATTTTAAGGACCAAAATTATAAAAATACAAACTTATAATTTTTTTTTAAAAAAAAACTTTATAGGACCAAATTAAAAATGCACAAACTTATAAGTCCAAAAAAATATTTAATTCTTTTTTTAATATCATTATATGTTAGTTTAATATCAATAGAACCGTTATCTTTTATAAAGTTCTTTCATGATTTATAAACAATTCAATATAAAATATCTATTTTTTAAATTAAACCCATTAAATACTTAACAATTCTAGTTTAATGTACAATTTCACAATATATATGAACGCGCTGACCAATATAATATACTATTAGCCTATTTTAAAATGTTGATTTTAAATAACATTTTTAATTATTATATTAGATTATTATAGGCAAAAAATTAAAAATAATATAAATTAAATAAAAAAAATTAGGCAAATGGTGCAATGGGAAAACAATTTGGACATCTGCTACACCCAAACACGCCCAAACCATCATGTGATACGTGACAATCATGCAGACGAGGCGCGGTGTAATCACAAACTTTAGAAGGTTATAATTTTTTATTAGGATGTCCGATTGAGACGAAACTGGTGGTCACGCACTTCGAAATTGAGAGGAGAAACCCCTGGGAAAGTCCCCGAATTTGGCCAAAATTTTTTCCCAAAAGGGGCTTTTAAGTGCCTCAAAATTGCGATTTAACTTTCGAACACCCAAAAAATTTCTTGTTTTCTAATTTTTTATTCAATTATTGAATTTCATGCTAGTGATAAATTTGTCTAATTACTTCTCTGAATTTCGAGCATTTTGACATATCGTATGCCTTCATCGGATATTTCTATTAAAAGTTTTGACTGTTTAAAGGACATATCGTACACCTAATTTGGACTATGACAGTTTGAAAGACATATCATACACCTAATTTGGGCTAATTCTTTGTAGACATTAAGATGTAAAAATAAAAACATCAACTTAAACAATCATGGATGAATAAAAATTAAAAATTATATGTACATTTAATTATATACAGTAATTAATTTGAACAACAAAGTTAATAAAATATTAGCCCAAATTAAGTGATTTTTTGGTATATTTATTTATCAAAGTTATACTATAAATTTTTAAACGTTTTCGGTTCAAAAAAATTAAAAAATCATAATATTCTAGTCACAACACATTAAAAAAAATACCATATTCTGTAAAAAAAGTGCTAGCGACTGAATTAGACAAGGAATTAGAGACGAATTTTTAAAAAATTAAAAATGACAATATTGTGGTCGCAATACTAATTTCAAAAGTTGAACAAAATTATACGGTAAATTGCGATCACAATATTGTCATTTTTTAATTTTTTAAACCGAAATTGTTTAAAAATCTATAATATAATTTTGGTAAATAAAAATACCAAAAAAAATTATACCAACATTACATCATTTTGATAGGAATATCGAATGAAGACGGATTTTATGTCAAAATGCTTGAAATTCAGAGAAGTGATTAGGCAAATTTATCACAAGCACGCAATTCAATAATTGAATAAAAAAATTTAGAAAACAAGAAATTTTTTGGGTGTTTTGAAGATTAAATCGCAATTTTGAGGCACTTAGAGGCTTCTTTTGGGAAAATTTTTGGCCAATTTTGGGGACTAGCCTAGGGTTTCTCATTTCAATTTCGAGCACATAACTACCAGTTTCGTCTCAATCGAATATCCCAGTCAAAAGTTATGACCTTCCCAAGTTTACGACCACACCGCGCTTCGTCTGCATGTCACGTGTCACATGATGGTGAAACACGCCATATTTGGGCATGTTTAAACACACCCAAACTAAGCGTGTTTGGGTGCACCAGATGTCCAAATTATTTCTCCATTACACCATTTGCCTAATTTTTTTATTTGATTTATATTATTTTTAATTTTTTTTCGATTATTATATAATATAATATATAGTGTTTGAAAATATTATTATATTATATTATAATATATAACAATTTAAATTATAAATTTATTTTATTTGAAAATAGTAATAACAGTTTAAACTACTATGTTAAATTTAAATATAAAAAATAATATATGTATTATGAAATTATAATAACAAATAATGATAACAACTAAAATAAAACGTGTAAAAACTTGATCATAGGGAAATTTTAACTAGCTATTTAGCCGAAGGAATCAGGCAATGCAGTTAAACAGGTTCTTGCACAACCGCATAGAAAAAATGGTGATAAAGTAGAGTATTGTTATATTATATTCTATATTACGGGAAGAACCTAAAGAAACACTGTTCAATCTCACTACATTTGAATATTCTGAATAACAATGTTTAAGGGGAAAAATAGTAAAATAAATATCAAATTTACAAGCACAGAAGTAAGTTTACTTGCAGATGCATCACCGAGAGTATATTACTCCCATTTGATCTGCACACAAAGGGGCCCAAATGAACGGTGGAGGAAACTCAAAAAGTTTTACCCCAGCAGACAATGACAATCCATGTTTGGCGAGACCATCAGCTGTGGAATTTGTTTCTCTGAAAACATTATTCCAAACGATATGATTGGCCTTGCTACTAATCTCAAGTATTGAAGAGACAAGATCATATAAAATGTGACTTTGTTGGAGATCCCTATTAATGAGCTGGATGCTTGCATGAGAATCACTCTCGACTATCAAATTACTGTATCCCCTGGATACTGCGGTTTCCACTCCAATCTTGATTGCCCATAATTCAGCCTCTATGACTGTGGAGCAGTTGTCCAAGGCACTGGAAAAAGCATAGACAAAATTCGCTTCCCAATCCCTCACAACCCCTCCGGCAGCAGCTTTGTTTCCATGGCGGGTAAAAGCTCCATCACAGTTTATCTTCACAAACATCACAGGAGGTGCTGTCCACCAAACCAACCTTTTGGGTCTTGAACTTTCCTCAGTCACAGATCTAGTATCCTGGATCAACGGGACAATTTATTTAATAAATAAAAATTAATAATTATCATTATCATACAAGATAATTAAATTTAAACACAAAGTTAAAAATTATAAAATATAAAATTTTAACATAAATATTTACATTTTATTAAAATAAGAAGATGCATTTACTTACTCTTACATGTAAACTGATAAAAATGTTCAAATACATATAATTAAGGGGTTTAAAATATAAAATTACAAGGTGTAAAATATAATATTTTTTACATTTTATTCAACATCAACATCAACAGCACCTTTAATCCAAATTAATTGGGGTTGGTGGTAGATGAACCCAATGATAAATCGAAAATAGAGCAAAAGAGATAAACAAAGTTAAAATAAAAGAATGGTGAGAGGAGAAAAAAAAAGAAGAAGAAAAGAATTAAAACAGGAAACAATTGGAACATAAAATTACTAAAGGGTTTAACCCTCCATCATACTTATAGTTTTTCTTCACTCTCCGTTCTAAGATATACCGTCTGCCAATCTAAGAAGAAAAGAATTTTTTATATTTTATTAAAATAAGATGATATATTTATGTACTCTTATATGTGAACTGATAAGAAAATTCAAATATATAAAATTAAAAGGGACAAAATATAAAATTATCAAATATAAAATATAATATTTTAGGACAAATATCAGTGATTTTATTGAAATAAGAGGATGGTCTGCCCACCTTGATAATATTATCAAACGAAATGCAGATTCCAGCACTGATCACCGTATGTGCAGTTGCCATCTACCCAGTATTTGCATATTCTTGATGATTTCTGAGAAGCCCTGGCAGCAACAACACTGGTCTCATACTCGACGACGCGGGAGCAAGGTAAGGGTGTTTCTATTTGCAAGAATCTGCAAAAACTCCCACCAATTTTTTGGGCGCTGTTTACATCCATGAGGGTCATGACTCAAGGGATCGATCGGAGAGAAATTACAAGACAAAAAACTGTTTTTCTTTCCCAGTCAAAAAGATTATACATATGAAATCAAAAAGACACCTGATGTTTGTATAAGAAGTTAAAAGGCATAGTACCTAAGCTAACAGAATTTGATAAACACGCGTGAGAATTCACAACGGCTTGATTTTTTAGTTATGTCGGTAATAGGTTAGTTATATCCAAAAGAGAGAAAAAAAATTGTATATTTGATTGACAGTTTGAAATCATGCCATCAATTATTTCAGTAAGGTTAAAATCTTGCAAACTTTTACACTAATATCTTTTATGTCAGAATGCATGTTTATTAATCAAACTTTTTTTATCCAATTGCCTTCAATATCTTAAAGGTGATAATTATTTTGACATAACTAGTTAAAACAAACTTCTCCATCTACCCCTTGATTTAGAAGTAATTCATTCTAAGTCCCTTTTGTTAATTTTGTTGTCATCCAATCCAGATCAAATATTAATTTTATGTGTGATTATCTTTGATACAAGAGAATTTTGCACAGAAAAGTTGAATAGAAATTTCACCGCTCATGAATAAAGCATAGCCTTGTCATTGAAATAAACTTATTATTTAATTTTCTTTAATAATTAATAAAGTAAAATATGTTAACTAATACCAGACAAATTTATTTTACTATTATTTTTTCCTTTTAATTTATATAAAATGAATTTAAAGATGAAAACACTCTTATTATGCAACCTGGGTTTCCAAATGGCTGGAAATTAGGATTATTATTAAATGTGAAGGTCAAAATAAAAGTTTCCTTTTCACTTGTATGTCGCATGGATTTATTTATATATATTTCTTATTTTTGTAATTGATTTTTATAGCGTGTACATGAATAAAATGAAGATTTTTTAATTAGATTAAAATTTAAGTTAATTTATCTAGAATTTTTTATTTTATAATTTTAAATAAATTATTTTAATTTTAAATAAATATCTCTAAAATCCTAATTTTTAATTATTATTGTTCATGAATTATATTTTAAAGTAACTAAATTTAAAATAAAAAAATTAAAAATAAATAACAATAAAATATATAATGGTTTGTTTGAGTAAATGGTGTTATTTGTCAATAACAATAAATCGATAATAAAGATCATCATCATCATATTATATTTTTATTTGTCAATTATTTTCATTATAAATTTTTATGTTAGCGCATATAATTGTTCTTCTAAATCGTGATATTATTTTTTTTT
>PYAF01000762.1:275221-291798 GCA_007407185.1 Glycine tomentella
TGAAATCCTATTGTAGTAGGATAGATGACTAGAGATGCTAGTAAGTCCTGATGGAGATGTTCCTGTTACATGGATGTAGCCTCCCACGGGAGATGTTCCCACGTACACAGACGTAGCCTCTTCAGGCAATTGTGTGAGATAGATATGAGATGTTCCTGTTATATAGATGTAGCCTCCTTCTCGGAGATGTTCCTATATATACAAATGTAGCCTCATATAGATTGATGAAATCCCAGTAAGAGATGTTCCTGTTGTGTAGATGTAGCCTCCTGCTTGGAGATGTTTCTACATAACTAGATGTAGCCTCTGCTGGGTAGTGATAGAGACCTGCAATGAGATGTTCCTAGGATATAGATGTAGCCTCCTTCTTGGAGATGTTCCTATATGACTAGATGCAGCCTCTGCAGGTAGATTGATGATGTTATATACAGTTGTGGCCGTGTTTGGATCACCTGAGTGTTGACAGGTGGATGGGAGCTGATGCTCTGATTTTCTCATTGATTGTGAGTGTGATGTACTGATGCTTGAATCCTTGTGAGATGGATTGATATCTTGTTTATATGTATATATGTGTATATGTAGAAGTGAACCAGGGGAAGGAAATACCTTCAAGGGCCCTGAGTTTACTGAGATTTATATCTCACCCCGTGTGTGGGGCTTATGTTTTGCAGGTGGTTCCTCAGGAGAAGCGGATAGATCCCAAGGCAAGAAGCCTATGCAGGGATAGCTTCGATTTGCACACCTTAGGCTAGATGATATGAGCGTGTGGCTCTAATATCTGCCTTCGGTTTTGTTTTGTATCCTGAGGAGAGATGTATTTTGTATGGTTTTGTAAAAGACACAGATGGTTATGTATATTCACCATATTTTGATGTATATAAAGTTTATGATAGTGACATTTGATGATGTCCTCTTTATTCTTATGCTTCCGAACTGCTTAACTCTGATGATCAGTGTTTATGATAGTGCTTAAGG
Source organism: Glycine tomentella (assembly GCA_007407185.1). NCBI lineage: Eukaryota > Viridiplantae > Streptophyta > Magnoliopsida > Fabales > Fabaceae > Glycine > Glycine tomentella. The sequence continues at coordinate 276,197 of PYAF01000762.1, forward strand.
CAGGGTAATGACCCTAGTTGTAGCTGGGGCGTTACAAATATTCCTTTCATTAATGCATGCCATCAACGTGGAAAGATGCTTAAGGCTTGATTTTTGGTTATTTGTTCCTCGAATGCCACATAGACACCCTAGAAGATTTTTCCATAGATTTGGACTTAGCTTATCTCATTCATTGACTTTACCTTGACTCCATTATTCAAAAAATATTTACGTTGCTGAAGGCTTAGGAACATTCATGCACATTTGGATTTATTCCAGTTTGGGTAGTGAAAATTTATCCTTATTCTTCTTAAATCCTATTATTATAATTTAATCATAAATATAAACTAAAATATACTTTTGAGGATGTTACATTTATTGTTTCTCATATGATGTAAATACCATGCTGAACACCCTAGAATTAAGACATAACTTTTGTTGTTCAATTCATGTATATTTTTAGAAGCTTATATAAATTACAAGCCTGGTCTTTAGGGCTAAATATTTTTTCCTGTGTACTGACTGTCTTTAGGTAGACTCGGAAGAGCAATTGAAATCTGAACTGAGTTATATTATTAAAGGCATGCTAATTTTTTAATCTTTATTAAAATTTATTTTAGAAATAGGTTTTATGTTTTCTTATTTTATTTGTTTATTAGATGGGTAAAAAAATTAACTAAAAGTTTATTCAACATCATTGTATGGCACTACTTAATTTTCAAATTCGTTACTGTTTTCTTATCTAGTTATTATATATGATGGATTTTAAGGTGAACCACCGCCATAGGTGGTCTGCCATGCACCAAAATCTAGAGTCGTTATATCTATATTGTTCCAGCTTATTATAGCCTTGCTTCATCAGATTTTGCACTCTAGAGGTTGCGATGAATGGTGATGAGGTGCTGATGTTGGTGGCTCAGAGAGAGCTGAAATTGCATTTACTTGAGCAGGTGGAGAAGATCATAGGCTACAAATTCTGAAGCAAGAGGCTTTTAGAAGAAGTCCTCACTCCTTCTTTCATTGATAGACTTGTTAGAAATGCCCTCAATGAAAGAGAAGTGAAGGCTTCTTCTAGAGATCACTTGTTTTAGAATTTGTATCGTATTTTATTCTCCATTTGCTCAATAAAATTCAATTTCAACTCTTTCTCTCCTTTGCACTGATAATGAAGGAGAGAGTTGGAATTGTATTTGCTTGAGTAGGTGGAGAATATCATAGGCTACAAATTCTGAAATAAGAGGCTTCTAGAAGAAGTCCGCACTCACTCCTCCTTCATCCATGAACTCTTAAGAAACACCCTCAATGAAAGAGGAGTGAAAGCTTCTTCTAAAATCCACTTGTTTCAGAATTTGTATCTTATTGTATTCTCTACTTGCTTAATGAAATTGGATTCCAACTCTCTCTCCTTTTCATTGGCAACGAAGGAGAGAGTTGGAATTGCATTTTCTTGACAGGCGGACAAGATCACAGTCTACAACTTCTGAAGCAAGAGGCTTGTAGAAGAAGTCCTCACTCATTCCTGCTTCGTCAATGAACTCAAGGCACTTGCAGAAATGCCCTCGATGAAGGAGGAGTGAAGGCTTCTTCTAGAAGCCACTTATTTCGGAATTTGTATCTTATTTTATTCTTCATTTGCTCAATGAAATTCAATTCCAACTCTCGTTTCCTTTGCACTGCCAGCAAAGGAGAAAGAGTTGAAATTGCATTTTCTTGAGCATGTGGAGAAGATCATAGGCTACAAATTCCAAACATGAGTTTTCTAGAAGTCCTCACTTACTCCTCCTTCATTAAGGAACTCGAGGAACTTTTAAGAAAACCTTTGATGAAAGAGTGAATGATTCTTCTAGAAGTCACTTGTTTTAGGATCTGTATCCTATTATATTCTCCACTTGCTCAACCAAATGCAATTCCAACTCTCTCTCCTTTACACCTCCAACTCTCACCATTTGTTGTGGCCTCCATTGTCCTCTGCCACAATGCCCCTCCCCCTTACCCTTAGGGACCGAGTAGAATGCTTCAGCGACCCCATCACCCAAGAGGATCATTCCGGGGCATGGTGGATTGGCCAAGGTGCCAAAGGTCCTTGTCGACATTGTCGAATCCATTGTTGACACTTTTTTACGTCGCTGTCAATTTCATAAAAATTGTGGGTGGGTGATGGCGGCATTTGTGGCATAGGTGGTTGGTGATGAAGAGACAATTGAGGAGCAGCTAGAGATAGGTCAAAGAAGAAGGTGACATCTGTGAAGGGCAAGTCTAGAATAAGCCTTTATTACAGATTAATCTAAAGATTGTAAATCGTAATGCATGGTGGACCTTCTATGATGGTGGTTCACCTTACAATATGTCATGATAGGAATTTGAGGTTAGAACCTTAAGGTTTTTGTTGTATTTGTTAAAATGGTTGAAACATACAGAAGGGGATTGAAACTACTTTGTCACTCCAAGAAGATTCATAATGTCTGTAATACCTTGAATCTTAAACACGTAATTAACCCTGTGATTAAGGCTATAATCATGTTTGGATGATCTGAAATGGCGCATTCAACAGAAAACCATGACAGAGGTGCGGCGCCAAGAGCGCCAGGTCTGGCGCCGAGGGCGCCAGAAGCACTGGAGGATGGCGCCAAGGGCGCCAATCCCACGCTGAGGGCGCTGAGGTCCCTGGAAGGTGGTGCCTGGAGCGCCAGAGGTGGCGCCTGGGGCGCCAATTTCCCAGGAGGCGCGGAGAGCGCCAGATTCCACGCTGGGAGCGCGGGGTTTGCTGGAGGCCGGCGCCAGGGGCGCCAGAGGTGGCGCCAGGGGCGCCAGAGTTTCTGGAGAGTGGCGCTCGGGGCGCCAGGTGCGGCGCTTGGGGCACCGGAGTTTCTGGTTTGTGGCGCTGGAGGCGCTGGAGGTGGCGCCTGAGGCGCCGTGGTTTCTGGAGGTTGACGCCAGGAGCGCCGGGCCCGCGCCAGGAGCGCCGCGAGTCGGGCTGAGCTAGTATATAAAGCCTGAAACGCGAAAAATGAGAGAGAAAAGGCTTCATCTTCTTCCTCCAGCCCTAGACCTCCATTGTTGACCTTTCCAAGCTTCCTTGAGCCATATTTGTTGATCAAAACACTTGCTTTTGGCTTTTGATTGTGAGAGAAACACTTGGGAAGCTTGAATCACTCATTCCTTTCCATCAAAAACCCCTTTTGAGTGATTTTGGAAATCCCCTAGAGAGAGCTTGAGAACTTGTGATTAGCTGAGACCCATTGTGTGGGAAGGACACCGGAGCTCGAGGAGGTGGTCCTAGGGTCTTCTTTGACGCCGTTGAGGTAAGAAAACTCAAGCTTCTCCGTTTGATTTTGAGATTGGGGTTTTGCATGAATAGTAACCCTTTTGTGATGGGGTTGGAATTAGCTCAAAGTCATGAAGAGACTTGTGTTTAGGGGGTTATTGTGATGATGATAGAGCCTTTAGAAATAATTATTGATGAAGTTTGATTTTGGCTCTGAGTCATGCATGTATAGAGAAAGGGGTTGAGTACATGGTTATGTTGAACCTTAGAGTTGATAATGAATACTCTAGGGATGGTTTAGATGTTGTCCATGAGCGGATATTGTGTTGTATCATTGAGCGTGGACATGGTAGGGCTAAGGCATGGATGTGCTTGTGTTAGCCTGAGCGGAGTCTTAGGAAAGGCTCTGGGGCCTTGGTTAGGCCGAGAGGGATCCTAGTGAGGGTCCGTGAATCACTTGTGAAGTGGTTGGTTGTATGCTATGTGGAAAGGGATTGTAGTTCCTTTCGTTATAACGGCGTAGGACCGTTGCTTATACGTTGTGTATGTTTGCCTGTGTAGGACGTGAGTCCGATACCGTTGGTGGTGGTAGCCATGAGACCGGGGAAGCCGGCATTTTGCGAAGAGCAGGTAAGCTCTTGGACCTTGATTGTGTGTCCTTTGCTTGGTTCCACCATGCTCCAGATGGAGAATGGTTATATTGTGATATGCTGTATGTGTGTGGCACATGTATGAATGTGAATGAAACCCTTTGGTGAGGGAATGTTGTGTAATGCATATGTATGCTTAAATATGTGAATTGAACCCTTTGATGAGGGGATTATATGCATTGATTGAACTTGTATGACAGGTGAGCTGAACCCTTTGATGAGGGGGATAATATGTATGGCCTATAATGGTGTGATATGCTTGAAATGTAAACTGAACCCTTGATGGGGAAGTATTATATGTTGTATATGGCTAAACCCTTTGATGAGGGGATGTGATATGTAATTAAATGTTGATTGAACCCCTGATGAGGGCATGTTGTTTATGAATGTGTAGTGAACCCTTTGATGAGGGAATGACCTGCTATGTATGATGAACCCTTTAAAAGGGGATGTTATGTGAATCCTAGAATTGGATGAATGATATCCTATTGTAGTAGGATAGATGATAGAGATTGAGAAAGACCTGGTGTGAGATGAGCCTGTGATATGGAGGTAGCCTCCCACGAGGAGATGTTCTCATATCCACAGAAGAAGTCTCCCCAGGCAACGGTAGGGTGATAGAGGATGAGATGGCCTTGGGTTACATAGAGGTAGCCTCTTTGATGAGAGATGTTCCTATGTACCTAGAGGTAGCCTCACCAAAAGGAGATGTGCCTGATATGTATAGATGAGCCTCGTGAGATAGAGATGTGCCTGTATATTCAGAGGAAGCCTCCGCTAGGGATTTATGCAGGAGATGTGCCTGGTATATAGAGGTAGCCTCCCTGTGAGGAGATGTTCCTATATACTACGATGTAGCCTCCGCATAACAGTGATTGATGTGACGATATTATGTCACGAATACAGTCTGATTGTAGTCAGACATTGGATTATAACCTGATTGTAGTCAGGTAGTGCTTGATAACCTGATTGTAGTCAGGTAATGCTTGAGACACTTGGTTGTGGCCAGGTGGATGATGATTTGATATTGTAATTGCTTGATGATATGGTTATGATGATGATGTTATTATGTGTTGAGAAGTGAACCAGGGGAAGGAAATACCTTCAAGGGCCCTGAGTTTACTGAGATTTTATATCTCACCCCGTGTATGGGGCTATGTTTTGCAGGTGAATCATCGAGTGGAACGGATAGATCCCAAGGCAAGAAGCCTATGCAGGGATAGCTGGATCTGAAAACCATAGGCTAGATAACATGAGTTGTAGCTCATATATTTTGTATATGCCTTTGGTTTTATTTTGTACCCCCATAGAGGGAAGTTATGTACAGTTTTGTATAAGACACTACAGTTGATGTATATTCACCATGACTTATGTACAGTGTATATGATGATGACATTTGATGATGTCCTTTTATTCGTATGCTTCCGAACTGCTTAACTCTGATGATTAGTGTTAATGATAGTGATTAAGGCAGGGTAATGACCCTAGTTGTAGCTGGGGCGTTACAATGTCAATATTGAGCAACACAACGGAGAAGACAATGTACTTTATAACTTCAAATATTATTGAACAATAATAAGTAACATGCTTTCATGCTTAACATTCTTATAAATTTTTCTTCATTCTTTCTCAGTTAAATATGTTATTTAAAATGTTGATTTTAAATAACATTTTTTAATTATATTAGATTATTATATAATATAATAATATAGTGTTTGAAAATATTATTATATTATATTATAATATATAATAATTTAAATTATAAATTTATTTTATTTGAAAATAGTAATAACAGTTTAAACTAGGCAAAAAAATTAAATTATTGCAGTTTAAAAAAAAATTTACATAAACACTGCACTTTCAAAACAAATTACCAAATTATAGCTGTTTTTCACGTGGTAGTAGGACGTGTTGAATTACATCCACGCTAGACGTGTTTCAAACACGCCGTACCAAGGCACAATTGAGGTCACGGACATGCCTACACAAGGCGTGATTGAGCTCTAAACACGCCCTCCACGGATGTGATCTTGCAGGCACGACAAAAATTCAAAGTGAGCATAATATTATATTAAGCATTCAACGTTTTAATTTAAGGAACAGTATTACGGGGCCATAAATTTTAAACACGACACCAAAGGTAATAGCTAAGCAATATATATATATTAAGTGAACTGCATAAAATTTGCAGGTTTCCGTGTAAAATTTGCAGTCATGACGCAAGCATGCAGACCCATTTGGATTAAATAGATATAAATATAATTCCCTCTAGCACACCTATTTGGTTAATCTCAGCCATACATATCTTGATCCAGTGAATAAATAGTGCATACTCTTATTTGGTTCTTCCAAGCTCACATATAATATCTCATTCCGGTTACCCTCACCAGACTGAATGCAAGGGTCTCATTTAAGTTAAATCAAGATTTAGCAAAATAATAAATAATAATCTATGCAACAAAAATGTACAATACAAAACTCTTATACTATTATATAGTCATAAATTATCATATATATTATTTATGAGTAATTATTATATATGATATGCTTGTTGATTTTATAATTTCTTATCTTCATCAGAGAGTGATTTACATAGATCATTCTTTAATTTTTCATTAATTTAGTAGTAGTACTTTTGTTTGGTTTAGATGTAATATATATAAATTTAAGCTAAGGTTTGTGAAAGAAAATATGTATGAAAATGAAGCAGTTCATATGCATAGCAACTTCGTCGAAATTTGATGTTAATGCACGTTTTTTTTCCACCACCAATTCGGTCATTCTCTGGGTAGTTACAGCGAAAGGGCTCCATGAGGGTTGGCATATATATGATGTAAAATAAATAATAAACCAGCTTGCAGGCTATTCTATTTTTAATATTTGCAAGAGATAAACATAAAGTGCGTCGTTCAACTCCTATACATGTGCATACCAATTAATTAAATCGACTATAGTATATGACGGTTTGTAATTTGATAAAATTTTAGTTTTATTTATAATCGACTATAATATTTTTCATATTTTAATAATGTATAAGTGTATTAATGTAAATATCATATATAATAATTACTCATAAATAACATATATGATAATCTATGACTATATAATAGTATAAGAGTTTTTGTATTGTACATTTTTGTTACATAGACTACTATTTATTATTTTGCCAAATCTTGATTTAACTTAAATGGGACCCTTGCATTCAGTTTTGTCTGGTGAGGGTAACCGGAATAAGATATTATATGTGAGCTTGGAAGAACCAAATAAGAGTATGCACTATTTATTCACTGGACCAAGATATGTATGACTGAGATTAACCAAACAGGTGTGCTAGAGGGAATTATATTTATATCTATTTAATCCAAATGGGTTTGCATGCTTGCGTCATGACTGCAAATTTTACACGGAAACCTGCAAATTTTATGCAGTTCACTTAATATATATATATTGCTTAGCTATTACGTTTGGTGTCGTGTTTAAAATTTATGGCCCCGTAATACTGTTCCTTAAATTAAAACGTTGAATGCTTAATATAATATTATGTTCACTTTGAATTTTTGCCGTGCCTGCAAGATCACGTCCGTGGAGGACGTGTTTAGAGCTCAATCACGCCCTGTGTAGGCGTGTCCGTGACCTCAATTGCGCCTTGGTACAGCGTATTTGAAACACGTCCAGCGTGGACGTAATTCAACACGTCCTACTATCACGTGAAAAATAGCTATAATTTGATAATTTGTTTTGAAAGTGAAGTGTTTACGTAAATTTTTTTTTAAACTGCAATAATTTAATTTTTTTGCCGTTTAAACTACTATGTTAAATTTAAATATAAAAAAAATAATATATGTATTATGAAATTATAATAACAAATAATGATAACAATTAAAAAAAAACTTGTAAAAACTTGATCATAGAGAAATTTTAACTAGCTTACTTTGATAATAATAAAATAACACATGATATACCCGAAAGAATCAGCAGTTAAATAGGTTATTGCACAACCGCTTAGAAAAAATGGTGATAAAGTAGAGTATTGTTATATTATATTCTATATTACCGGAAGAACCTAAAGAAACACTGTTCAATCTCATTACATTTGAATATTATGAATAACAATGTTTAAGGGGAAAAATAGTAAAATAAAGATCAAATTTACAACCGCAGAATAACTTTTACTTGCAGATGCCATCACCGAGAGTATATTACTCCCATTTGATCTGCACACAAAGGGGCCCAAATGAACGGTGGAGGAAACTCAAAAAGTTTTAACCCACCAGACAATGACAATCCATGTTTGGCGAGACCATCAGCTGTAGAATTTGTTTCTCTGAAAACATTATTCCAAACGATATGATTGGCCTTGCTACTAATCTCAAGTATTGAAGAGACAAGATCATATAAAATGTGACTTTGTTGGAGATCCCTATTAATGAGCTGGATGCTTGCATGAGAATCACTCTCGACTATCAAATTACTGTATCCCCTGGATACTGCGGTTTCCACTCCAATCTTGATTGCCCATAATTCCGCCTCTATGACTGTGGAGCAGTTATCCAAGGCACTTGAGAAAGCATAGACAAAATTCGCTTCCCAATCCCTCACAACCCCTCCGGCAGCAGCTTTGTTTCCATGGCGGGAAAAAGCTCCATCACAGTTTATCTTCACAAACATCACAGGAGGTGCTGTCCACCAAACCAACCTTTTGGGTCTTGAACTTTCCTCAGTCACAGATCTAGTATCCTGGATCAACGGCACAATTTATTTAATAAATAAAAATTAGTAATTATCATTATTATACAAGATAATTAGATTCAAATATAAAGTTAAAAATTATAAAATATAAAATTTTAACATAAATATTTACACTTTATTAAAATAAGATGATGCATTTACTTACTCTTACATGTAAACTGATAAAAATGTTCAAATACATATAATTAAGGGGTTTAAAATATAAAATTACGAGGTGTAAAATATAATATTTTTTACATTTTATTCAACATCAACAATACCTTTAACCCAAATTAATTGAGGTCGGTGGTAGATGAATCCAATGATAAATCGAAAATAGAGCAAAGAGAGAAACAAAGTTAAAATAAAAGAATGGTGAGAGGAGAAGAGAAAAGAAGAAGAAAAGAATTAAAACAGGAAACAACTTGAACATAAAATTACTAAAGGGTTTAACCCTCCATCAGACTTATAGTTTTTCTCCACTCCGTCCTAAGATATACTGTCCGCCAATTTAAGAAGAAAAGAATTTTTTACATTTTATTAAAATAAGATAATATATTTATGTACTCTTATATGTGAACTGGTAAGAAGATTCAAATACATAAAATTAAAAGAGACAAAATATAAAATTATCTAATACAAAATATAATATTTTAGGATAAATACTAGTGATTTTATTGAAATAAGGGGATAATCTGCCCACCTTAATAATATTATCAAACGAATACAGATTCCAGCACTGATCACCGTATGTGCAGTTGCCATCTACCCAGTATTTGCATATTCTTGATGATTTCTGAGAAGCCCTGGCAGCAACAACACTGGTCTCATACTCGACGACGCGGGAGCAAGGTAAGGGTGTTTCTATTTGCAAGAATCTGCAAAAACTCCCGCCAATTTTTTGGGCGATGTTTACATCCATGAGGGTCATGACTCAAGGGATCGATCGGAGAGAAATTAGAAGACAAAAACCTGTTATTCTTTCCCAGCCAAAAAGATTATACATGTGAAATCAAAAAGACACCTAATGTTTGTATAAGAAGTTAAAAGGCATAGTACCTAAGGTAACAGAATTTGATAAACGCGTGAGAATTCCCAACGGCTTGATTTTTTAGTTATGTCTGTAATAGGTTAGTTATATCCAAAAGAGAGAAAAAAAAAATTGTATATTTGATTGACAGTTTGAAATCATGCCATCAATTATTTCGATCAGTAAGGTTAAAATCTTGCAAACTTTTACACTAAAATCTTTTTATGTCAGAATGCATGTTTATTAATCAAACTTTTGTTTATCCAATTGCCTTCAATATCTTAAAGGTGATAATTATTTGACATAACTGGTTAAAACAAACTTCTCAATGTACCCCTTCCTAGAAAGTTGATTTAGAAGTAATTCATTCTAAGTCCCTTTTGTTAATTTTGTTGTCATCCAATCGAGATCAAATATTAATTTTATGTGTGATTATCTTTTATAAAAGAGAATTTTGCACAAAAAAGTTAAATAGAAATTTTCCCGCTCATGAATAAAGCATAGCCTTGTCATTGAAATAAACTTATTATTTAATTTTTTTTAATAATTAATAAAGTAAAAAATGTTAACTAATACCAGACAAATTTATTTTACTATTATTTTTTCCTTTTAATTTATATAAATGAATTTAAAGATGAAAACACTCTTATTATGCAACCTGGGTTTCCAAATGGCTGGAAATTAGGATTATTATTAAATGTGAAGGTCAAAATATAAGTTTCCTTTTCACTTATATGTCGCATGGATTTATTTAATTATATATATTTCTTACTTTTGTAATTGATTTTTATAGTGTGTACATGAATAAAATGAAGATTTTTTAATTAGATTAAAATTTAAGTTAATTTATCTAGAATTTTTTATTTTATAATTTTAAATAAATTATTTTAATCTTAAATAAATATCTCTAAAATCCTAACTTTTAATTATTATTGTTCATAAATTATATTTTAAAGTAACTAAATTTAAAATAAAAAAATTAAAAATAAATAACAATAAAATATATAATGGTTTGTTTGAGTAAATGGTGTTATTTGTCAATAGCAATAAATCGATAATAAAGATCATCATCATCATATTATATTTTTATTTGTCAATTATTTTCATTATAAATTTTTATGTTAGCGCATATAATTGTTCTTCTAAATCGTGATATTATTTTTTTTTCATTATTTGAAATTTTAATTACTCTACAAGTACTTGAATTTCGATAAATTTTTAATTTTGTTTTAATTGGATCTCTAAACTCATATTTATTCTTTAATTATATCTTTGCATCAAGAATTTAATTAAAAATAAATAAAAACAAATTCAAAAACTTAATTGAAAAATATAAGAACCTAATTAAAAATATAAGAAGGGGTCCTGTGGGTAAAAAATTTCACTAAAAATAGAAATTGGAAAATGGGCTCCAAAGCAGATGTGAGAATGCAAGAAAGGTTGCATAGTTACTACATAACAATTTCTGACTTCATCAATATACCATGTTATGTCCAGTGCATTAAGGAACAGTATGATCGATGCCATCTAAAAAACATTGGATAAATCTAGTGAGAAATAAATTTCTCATTAGGCAAATTTAAGCCATAAAACATGTTAGAAGGTTAGTAAGTGATCAATATGAATGCGTAAAATGATTAAATAATTATATGAATACATGAAATAAAATAGTCACAGGTGCACATGGCCTCTACATATGTACAGTATGTAAGAATGATGCGGTTGTCTTACGCTAATCATACATGAATTTTCATGTATTAGTACCTAATCTCTCTAGGTCCTTATTATAAATGTAGTATCATAGGTCTGATTTCACAAATCTCGTTACTAGACTTGGGAATTCAAATCAATCATATTTACATCAAAATCCATTATATATAATCTTATGGAAACTATTCCTTTTTTTTTTTTCGTCATACATACCGGAAAGATGGTTAAAACGTCATACCTTATCCAAGCATAAATTTACCAACTTATTGAATATTCACAAGCTACATAAATTCATGTTAGTGGTTTAATACATGAATTATTTAACGTGGTAACCAAGACCGGGTTGGTGTAGCCAAAATGATTGGAAGGGGTTTATGTTGGTTTTTTATTTTGAAATTACAAAATATCTGTAACCAATCTGATAATGGTCAACAATAATTCAGGAAACTAACCACTACCCACATCCCCTATTTTTTTGCAACATTAACGTATCTTCCTTTAGCACACCATAACTGACCCTTTGATGGCAAGGGGTCTATAAATAAATGTGTCTACAGCCTTCTTGGGTCCCTGAACTCATTCTATATACATCAGCATATACACCATCTAGTGCTTTAGAATTAGAGTTTAGAAGACTCAAAATTATGAGCAATGGCGGGAGGTATTTATGATCTTAATTTTTCCGCACTCAATCTAATTGTTTATGTTGTTTATATATAAGCATGATTAGATTATTCAGTTTTTTTTACATTTGGTATCAGAGCCCGTTTATTGCCTTTGCCTTGCTTTTGTTTGACACTCATATATGTGAAATATTATTTTATTAAAATATAAGTATTTTATGTGAACGTTTTAATTATTAAGAAGCTTTGGAATCATATGGAAATTGATTTTCTAAGCTTTATGTAAATTAAAACATGGATTTTGGTGTTGAAAAAGGTTGAAAAACCATTGGATTTTAATTTGGGTCCGTGGGTTGCAACTGGATCAAAGTGACCCAACTCAAGGTTGAAGATGATGAACAGTCATAAAAAAAAAACATTTTGTACTTGCTATTTCTACATTTTATACATTTCATGCATTCCTATTTAATTTGGAAATTTGTAGAATTTTGATTTGTTTTATGCATAAATATATTATGGAAGAGTTTATTCTATGCATATACATTAAATCAAGTGCATAATATTATGTTTCAATTATGCAATTGTATATGAGAATTTTATTCATCATTATATTGTATATTGATCTTGAAGTGCATAATATGATTTATTCTCATATAATTAAATTTTATGTCTAAGTGATCTTTATAATTTTAATTAATTATAGATTAGTCACAATATCTATAATTTAATTAAAATTATATATTAAGTTGTTTAAAGATCAATAAGGAATTAGACATAATATTATAATTTATTGTTACTATTCCTATTTTTATTTTGATTTGTGTAATGGGTACTAGTAGCATTATGCTAATGCTGTTATTTATGCTATCATGACTTGGCAATTTAAGAATTCAAAATAATATGAAATGTATTAGATGGGAATTGAATATGTAAGCAAATAAATGACTATAAAGCATTTTGCCACTTGAACTAATGACAATTTTGCGATACTTGTTCACATGACCTATTGTTATTATGTCATTATATGTATTAATTTATGTTTTCATATACATGTAATATTAAGTTGATTAATCTAAATGATTGATTATTTAATTTTATTGTTTATGGTTAATTACAATAAAATTAATTTTGGAAATTAAAGAATATTTTGTGATCTTTATAATTTAATTAATTAAAGTTTAGCCACAGCAACTTTAATTATTTAAATTATATATTAAGAGCCTCTAGATCACATAAGGTAAATAATATTAATTATAATTAGTCATATATAATATAATAGATATTATCCCACAGGAATTTCTATTATAGTTTAATATGATTAATTAGGATGAAATATGAAATTATATTTCTTGACTTGCCCACAGGAATCAGGAAACATAACTAAATAGTTTTATCATGATTTTATATGAATTTAATTGAATTAAAATTTTAGCCCACAAGCAAATTTTATGTCGCTAAATTCATAATTAATTTTGAGCATGACTTACATTGGTAAATCATGATACATTATTATTTTATTTTGTCTCAAATCTTAATTATAAGCATATAATTTTGGAGTCATTCAGTTTATTAACTCTATTGAAGTTCCTGAATTGAAAGGGGACAATTACCCAATTTGGAAGGAGAGAATTCTCCTGAATTTAGGATATATGGACATTGTTGAAGCTATCAGAAAACCTGAACCACCAACTATTACTGAGAACAGTGAACCAGATAAGATGGGAGAGATCCAATCGTCTGTGTGTTATGTTCATTAAGACAAAGATCTCTGCTGGTATTAGGGGCTCAATGAAAAAGTATAACAATGCCAAAGTGCTCATGAAGCCTATTGATGAGCAAATTGAGACTTCAGGAAAATCATTGACTAGTACTCTAATCATGAGATTTTCATCAATGAAATTCACTGCTTAAAGGGGTGTGCCAAATTAAAAACTATTTGTGTAATATTCCTAAGTCCCAGCGCGTTTGGCGCGAATTAGGACGCGTATGGCGCGATTCGGGAAGCGTCTGGCCAAGAATTCTGCAGAATTCTTCTGCATAATTCTGGCGCTCCAGGCGCCAGGATGGCGCTCTTGGCGCCGCAGTGCTGGAATGTGGCGCCGGAGGCGCGGGAGCGGCGCTCCAGGCGCCGTGGTCTCTGGTGGACGGCGCTCCGGGCGCCAGGTTGGCGCCGGTGGCGCCGGAACCACTTTGATTTCCCAGCAGGCGCCCTTGGCACCGTGGGTGGCGCGGTTGGCGCCAGATGTTCTGGATGTTGGCGCTTGAGGCGTGGGAGCTGGCGCCTGAGGCGCGGGAGGTGGCGCTCTTGGCGCCAGAGGTGCTGGAGGCTGGCGCTCGAGGCGCCGGGGTTGGCGCTTGAGGCGCCGGGATCTCTGGAAGGTGGCGCCCCAGGCGTGGGGCCGGTGCCGGAGGCGCCGCAGCTCGGGCAGACCCACTATATAAGTGGGATTTCGCGATTTTTGAAGCCCCAACTTCTTCTTCTTCTTCCTCAGACCTCCTACCTCCATTGTTGAGTGCCCAAGCTTGATTCCTTCACCATACTTCACCAAAAACACTTCCTTAAGCTTGTTTTGTGATGGAAATCACCTTTGGAGCTTGAATCCATCCTCTCTTTCACCTCAAACCCACTCATTTTGAGAATCCCTTTCTCAAGGGAAGTTCGCGGAACTTGAGCTCGGCGAGGAACGGCGACGATTCGTGAGTACCCAAGCTAAGGAAAGTCGTCCGTGGGTCTTCCTTGCGTCATTTGAGGTAAGAAACTTAAGATTTACCTCTTGATTCATGAGTTGGGGTTTTGGGTGAATAGTGACCCACTTTTGATAGAGCTTGAATTAGCCCTGGGTCCAGTTGAAACATGTGTTTGGAATGTTGAGAGGATGTCGGATTAGCTCTTAGAAGTGAATTTGGTGAATGTTGAATTCTTGGCTCTTTGTGAGGCATGTATTGTTGGGCTGAGTTGCTTGGCCATGTGTGAATATGCTAGAGCCTTGGATTGTGGTTGTGATGGCCTTGAGAGGCTATTGTGAAGATGGCTTGTGAATGCCAAACCTTGTTGAACCATAGGTTAGATGACTTGTGGTTTTGGAAAGGATTGTGAGTCCTTTCGTGCTTGAGCGGTTGTGAACCGTGATGCTTGTGCCTTGTATGACTTTTGTGATTGATACATGTGTGTGTGCCTTGGATAGGGCGTGACACCGCGGGTGTCGGTGGCGTGGGCCACAGAGCACGGGGAGAACTGTAGAGCGCGGCTTTGCCAGGTAAGTTCTGGACCTTTGGGGATGTTTCCCACTTGTGTGTGCTCTACCATACTCCGAGGGAGTAGTGGTTTCATTCATGACTCATGCATTGTGATGATGTTGCATGCTCATATTTATACATTTGCTTGTAGCTGTGCTTGATAGATGTATTAAGCCTGTTATTAGATCCTTTGGCCAATAGGATATATATGGACCTCCCTAGGAGAGAGCGCAACTCCTAGTTTGACTGGCTCTGGTTGACTCGGTCCCGGGATGCGGAGATTCCCTGAGGTCAAGAGCTAGGTGGTCCCATTGCGGTTGCAGCCTAGTCTCGGAGGTACCATATACGTGCATCCATGCGAAGGGGTAGCACCCGATGGG
>PYAF01000762.1:293945-305580 GCA_007407185.1 Glycine tomentella
AATTGAGCAACAAATTCATCAAGATAATCGTGATATAACATTAAGGAAATCTACTAGAATAAGGAAATCAACGATACCTAGTGATTATGTTGTGTATCTTCAAGAATCTGACTATAACATAGGAGCCGCAAATGACCCTGAAACGTTTTCACAAGCCATGAGTTCTAAGGAATCAAACTTGTGGTATGATGCTATGAAAGATGAGATGAATTCTATGACATCTAAAGGAGTCTGGGATCTTATTCAGTTGCCTGATGGAGCAAAGGCCATTGGTTGTAAATGGGTCTTTAAAACTAAGAAAGACTCGTCAGGTAACATTGAGAGATATAAAGCTAGACTCGTAGCCAAAAGATTTAATCAAAAGGAAGGAATCGATTACAAGGAGACATTTTCTCCTCTGTCGAAGAAAGATTCTCTCTGTATCATCCTAGCATTGGTTGCACATTTTGACTTAAAGTTGCAGCAAATGGATGTGAAAACAACCTTTCTCAATGGAGATCTAGAGGAAGATGTTTACATGAAACAACCAGAAGGATTTTCCTCTAACAATAGTGAGCAATTGGTGTGTAAGCTTAAGAAATCTATATATGGGTTGAAACAGGCCTCCCGTCAATGGTATTTGAAGTTTCATGATATTATTTCCTCATTTGGTTTTGTGGAAAATATTATGGATCAATGTATATACCAGAAGGTTAGTGGGAGCAAAATCTGTTTTCTTATTCTCTATGTGGATGACATTTTGTGATCTTTATAATTTAATTGATTAAAGTCTAACCACAGCAACTTTAATCATTTAAATTATATATTAAGACTCTTTAGATCATATAAGAAAGTGATGAGATACTTTCAAGGGACTAAAGATTATATGCTTATGTATAGACGGACTGACAATTTGAAAGTAATTGACTACTCTGATTCAGACTACGCTAGTTGCATTGATTCGAGAAAATCGACTTTGGGATATATTTTATGCTAGCTAGTGGAGCTGTGTCTTGGAGAAGTGTCAGGCAGACCTCAATTGACTGCTACTTCCATTATAAAGGTTCAGTTCGTTTATTGTTTTGAGACTACCTTACATGGTGTATGGATAAGGAGTTTCATTTCTGGACTTAGAGTTAAGGATTACATTTCTAAGTCATTGAAGATATACTATGATAATTCAGATGTTGTTTATATGGCTAAGAATAACAAAAGTTGTAGTCGAAGCAAGGACATCGACATTAAGTATCTAGCCATACGAGAACGTGCCTAAAGATAATACAGTGATTATTGAGCACATTAGCACTGAATTAATGATTGTCGATCCTTTAGGGCATGCCACCATTTAAATTTAAGGATCATGTGGAAAAGATGGGAGTTGGTTCCCATATGTGATTTTCATTGTAAGAATGATATTAAGAAACTCTATTGTGATGTTTTTCATTAAGTTTATGCGCATCTACAGTTATTTATTTTGAAAAAAAAAACATCAATTAAGTTTGGACCTAGAATAAACATTGGGTTTATTCATTAAGTTATATGGGCTAAGAGATATAATGTATTGTAATACATGGAAGATAATACTCGTTATTAAGAGGACTTATCGCCATGATTCATGCATTTTATTTCTTGTTATGTGAATTAAGGGACATGTTGACCAAGTGGGAGAATGTTGGTTTTTTATTTTGAAATTACAAAATATCTGTAACCAACCTGATAGTGGTCAACAATAATTCAGGAAACTAACCACTACCCACATCCCCTATTTTTTTGCAACATTAACGTCTCTTCCTTTAGCACACCGTAACTGATCCTTTGATGACAAGGGGTCTATAAATAAGTGTGTCTACAGCCTTCTTGGGTCCCTGAACTCATTCTATATACATCAGCATATACACCATCTAGTGCTTTAGAATTAGAGTTTAGAAGACTCAAAATTGTGAGCAATGGCGGGAGATATTTATGATCTTAATTTTTCCGCACTTAATCTAATTGTTTATGTTGTTTATATATAAGCATGATTAGATTATTCAGTTTTTCTTACATTTTATCCTAGTAATTACCATGGATAGGGGTATGTATATCAGAGATGGGTGTGTCATATGTAATGTTATCCGGAAAAGACCGGGATGAATACACCAGGAATGGTTACAGCCGGGAAAGGTAAATCCAGGATGACCGGGGTGAATACAAAACTGAATATTCAACAGAGAAAATTATATCCGGGTTGGCCGAGATGAGTTTTATCTAAAACATATAGAGGAATCCGGGATGGTCGAAGTCAGATTAACCGAAATGGGTATCTCATAGGTAGCCGAAATATGGGTATCTGGAATAATTATAATTCATACGGCTATTTTGGGTTGGTCGGGATATGTTCGGTAGGGGCGGAATATTTTACGTTGTAACCGGAATGGTCCTATTCAGGTAATTGTATTCGATTTGGATAGTATTACCGGGATAGTTTATACGTTTATAACTAAGTCTGGATTGACCAGGCTGGCCGGCTGGATACCTGCTAGATGGAATATCATAAGTGATTATAATAGGAAAGGGCCGAGGTGTGTGTGAACCGGGAAGAGAAATCTGTTTTGTCCGAATTTTCACTAGTCTCGTACATAGATAAATCATCACCTACCATCTTATTTTTTTCCAACCTCAAATCTTACTCTTCACGTATTGAAGCCATTAATCATTCATAATATTCACCTTTTAATTCCAAACGTTAATATTAACAATTTCTATAGATTATTAAATTACTTATAAAATCATCACGTATAGCATTCCAAAGTTCTAATAATTCATATTGTAAATTTTTGCATATCAATCACCTATCCTTATCATAAATTAACTTTTAAAACTTAAATTATTATTATTTTTAGCTTAAATAAAGACTAAGCATAGCCAAATAAACACATAAATTAATCTTAAATAAATTCTAAATTAGAAATTGAAGCCTAGTCTACCTCCAATAAGTTTGATAGACTCAAGTAGAAAATTTCTTGAATAATTTTTTAAGTAGAAAGTTTTTACGTAAATGAAAGAAGAAATAGAAAGATAGTAGAAAATAAAGGTTTTAATATGAAGAGTGGAAGAGGAAAGTTTTCGTGTAGAGATTTTTTGAAGACAAGGGTAATTATACTAGTTTATTTAGTTGGATTTTAAATGAGTTAATTGAGTTATAACCGGGTTAGAATTTAATTTGGTTACAAAGTAACCATCCTTGAAGATATTTATCCTAAGTTAATCATGACAAATATTCCTTTCATTAATGCATGTCATCAACGTGGAAAGATGCTTAAGGCTTGATTTTTGGTTATTTGTTCCCCGAATGCCATATGGACACCCTAGAAGATTTTTCCAGAGATTTGGACTAAGCTTATCTCATTCATTGACTTTACCTTGATTCCATTATTCCAAAAATATTTACGTTGCTAAACGCTTAGGAACATTCATGCACATTTGGATTTATTCTAGTTTGGGTAGTGAAAATTTATCCTTATTCTTCTTAAATCCTATTATTACAATTTAATCATAAATATAAACTAAAATATACTTTTGAGGATGTTACATTTCTTGTTTCCCATATGATGTAAATACCATGCTGAACACCCTAGAATTAAGACATGACTTTTGTTGTTCAATTCATGTATATTTTTAGAAGCTTATATAAATTACAAGCCTGGTCTTTAGGGCTAAATATTTTTTCCTGTGTACTGACTGTCTTTAGGTAGACTCAGAAGAGCAATTGAAATCTGAACTGAGTTATATTATTAAAGGCATGCTAATTTTTTAATCTTTATTAAAATCTATTTTAGAAATAGGTTTTATGTTTTCTTATTTTATTTGTTTATTAGATGGGTAAAAAAATTAACTAAAATTTTATTCAACATCATTGTATGGCACTACTTAATTTTCAAAAATTCGTTACTATTTTCTTATCTAGTTATTATATATGATGGATTTTAAGGTGAACCACCGCCATAGGTGGTCTGCCATGCACCAAAATCTAGAGTCGTTATATCTATATTGTTCCAGCTTATTATAGCCTTGCTTCATCAGATTTTGCACTCTAGAGGTTGCGATGAATGGTGATGAGGTGCTGATGTTGGTGGCTCAGAGAGAGCTGGAATTGCATTTACTTGAGCAGATGGAGAAGATCATAGGCTACAAATTCTGAAGCAAGAGGCTTCTAGAAGAAGTCCTCACTCCTTTCATTCATAGACTTGTTAGAAATGCCCTCAATGAAAGAGAAGTGAAGGCTTCTTCTAGAGGTCACTTGTTTTGGAATTTGTATCGTATTATATTCTCCATTGGCTCAATAAAATTCAATTTCAACTCTTTCTCTCCTTTGCACTGCTAATGAAGGAGAGAGTTGGAATTGTATTTGCTTGAGTAGGTGGAGAATATCATAGGCTACAAATTCCGAAATAAGAGGCTTCTAGAAGAAGTCCGCACTCACTCCTCCTTCATCCATGAACTCTTAAGAAACACCCTCAATGAAAGAGAAGTGAAAGCTTCTTCTAAAATCCACCTGTTTCGGAATTTGTATCTTATTGTATTCTCTACTTGCTTAATGAAATTGGATTCCAACTCTCTCTCCTTTTCACTGGCAATGAAGGAAAGAGTTGGAATTGCATTTTCTTGACAGGCGAAAAAGATCACAGTCTACAACTTCTGAAGCAAGAGGCTTGTAGAAGAAGTCCTCACTCATTCATGCTTCGTCAATGAACTCAAGTGTAACACCCCGTGTGCACCCGGTGCGTTATCACTCATAATATCAGTATCACGCTATCAGCGTTAACTACAAGCGGTACGGAAGCGATAGAATCGTTTTTCTTGATTTCATTATACATGGAATATAAAACACATCACACAACATCGAATAACACACGCCTGTTGATCCAGATAAACTAACATAACATATACAAGTATAGGCAGATATATATATATACAACTAAACATAGAGAGTCAGGAGAAACCTATCCATATACAACAATATCATCATTTGTACATATACATACTCAAAAACAAGACCACCACAACTGGTCATACATCGTTATATGTACAGCAAAATGGGTGTACACTCACACCCTATCTCAATACAGAAAACATGACAGAGATCATCTAAAAGACTCTTCTAGTCTTCATCCGCAGCCCATAACCATTTCCAGCACTCTCAGCTAGGGCCTCCGGCCCCGAGGTATCTCCTCTCCTCTGGAAACACCTGAAAATCACAACCCACAACAAGGGTGAGACAAACGTCTCAGTAAACTCAAGGTTCTGGGAGATCCTCCCTTACCCTGGTTCACCTCCAAGCATACACATAAACAAATATCAGAGCTTAGGATATCATCCCAGCTCACATATACAAAATTCTAGGACCTTAGCCTAGCTTTCACACATATCCCAGCTCTCTGGGGTCATCACACTAGATTTCATCAATATCATAGGTATCCCACCTCATACTGGCTCTCAAGCCATCTCAGACTCGTCTCACAGAGTCAAGCCATCATCATGGCATCTATACACCACACTAACTCTCCCAGAATTCTCACAGAGATCTCACAGAGATTAAAGCCATAACCATGACACCAGCATCTGATATGGCTCTCATAGCCCGTCTCACAGAGGTACCATAACATCAGTGTCAACCACTGGACACTGTATATACTAGAGAGGCACCGCATCCTCAACATCCGTAACAGTGCCTGAGAACTCTCACTCAGGACTTACCCATCCATATATGGCTCCTCTAAGAGATCTTAGGCTCTAATTCCCTCGGAAAGCACTCTCTTAGAGATACAACATATTTGTCCACATGCCTGGCCTCTCCAGGACTTTTCGTAACACATGCCTGAATTATCTATTCAGGACTTCACACATATTGCCTGAGGAATCTCTCAACTCAGGACTTCACATATACTGCCTGAGGAATCTCTCAACTCAGGTCTTCATATACACTGCCTGAGGAATCTCTCAACTCAGGTCTTCACACAACATATGCCTGAAAGAGATCATCTCACACCGGAGGCACTCATCTTTCAGGACTTCCAGATCCACTGCCTGAGAGAGATCATCTCACAACGGAGACACTCTATCTCTTAGGACTTTCAACCACATACCATCTGTCCTACCACCATAAGACTCTATTCTACTAGCCAGAGAATCTAATAACTCCGACACAATCACAGTGTCCATCTACCCTCAAACACAGACCACAACCATGGTCTTTCTCAATCTCAGCACAATCACCTGAGGATACTCACTCAGGACTCTCATCATCTCTGCCTAAGGAGGAACATCCAGACAGGGCAATCCACCCTTAGGACTGTAGGCGGAGAACAGTGGCACCTCCCAAGGAATCTCAGCTATTCCAGGGAGTCCTCAAACTCTTCCTCTGGCTAGGAAACCTCAACTAGCCCGATACCTTCTCAGTATCTTATAGATTCCATCACAGATCATTCTCCGATACAGAGGAGTTACATCAGTTCATGGCCTTCCCACAATACAAGTTCAGCCTAGGCTTCAAGAACAAAGGCTGTCAAATAAACATTATTCTGCAGTGACCTTGCCTTGATCCTTGACCTCCAAAGGCTTAGAATTAGAAAGAGAAAGTGTAGAGAAGGTGTTCCAGGATTTCCTTGATGTCTAGAGTCAGTCCCAGAGGTCTTTATTTATATATAGATCTAATTACAGTAACTAAGCAACCTTCTGGGCTAATTTCTGTGCCAAATCCGAAGTCAATCTGGTTAAATAAGGAAACAACGTCTTTATGGCGCGTCAGGCGCAGGTTACGGCGCTACTCGCGCCATCCATTCGGATTAATGGCGCTGATCACGTGGATTCCGCGCTGACCGCGCTGGATAGCAGAGTAGAAATTGCTTCCAGACCTCTTGGCGCGACTCGCGCGACTTATGGCGCTGATAGCGCAAAACTTCAGATTTGCTTTTCTTCTTTCTTTGGCCTTTATTCTCCTCTTTTGACATGAAATTGCACAATTGATATTGAAATAATATAAAATAAAATAATATTAATAAACTAATTAAAACTAAACTAAATCCTAATTATTTAATCAAAATATAATCTAAAACTATCCTAAAAATAAGATGTGTTTGCAACACATCAATATACAATCAACCATGACATGCATCCATCACCCCCCCTTGGGTGGTAAACAAGAGAAAGGAAAGGAAATTCCAGAACGATGAGCTTACCTGGCAAGTCGTGCCTCACAGCTTCAACCTCGAACTCTGGCCTGTGTCTCTGACACCTATAGTGTCTAGTCCTATCAAGTCACACAACCACATATCACAGACCATCCACAGATAACATAACAAGCTCATCAGACAGTCCTCAACTGTCACCGAGAAAGGAACCTCAATCCTTTCATCAACTCAGGTTATCTAACCTAAGATACATCAGGCTTTTCCATCACAAGCCTTCTCATAGGCCCTCAGTGGTCTATCACAGATCAATCATGGCCTCAGAGTCCTTTCAGACTTATCCACAAGCAATTCTCAGAGAGCTTAAAGCTCTAACAACCCAAATCCTCTGGGTTTCTCAGGGCTTGGATGGTCTATCTAACCAGACACCATCTCCATGGTCTATCAGGCACCTCAAGCCCATCACAAAGGCTCTTGCATGTCTCTGCTCAAGTGACTCAGTCCAAGTCACACATGCACAACCTAGAGCCAAAAACCAACGTTCTCCAAATCACAAACTGAAAGCTAATCCTTCCTCCTCTCACCATTCTAAACACATCTCTCAACTGGACCCAAAGCTAATTCTAGCTCTATCACAGATGGGTCACTATTCACAGAAAACCCCCAAATCCCAAATCAAACGGGGAAACTGGAGTTTCTTATCTCAGTGGCAACACAGAAGACCTCTGGAACACTCCTCCAAGCTCAGGTGTCCGTGGGTCACTGCTGTTCTTCGCCAAACTCGAGTTCTCTTCAACCTCTCTGGGGTTTCTCAAGATAAGGGGTTTCAGAGAGATTTGAGGAAGGATTCAAGCTCTCTCAAGGTTTCTAGGAGGTTTGGTAGGCTTAGGAAGTGATTTGGGTCACTACACAAGGTCAAGGAAGCTTCGGGAGGCTCATCAATGGCAGAAAGGCGCTGGAGGAAGAAGAAGAGAAGATTTTCTCTTCTAAAAATGCGACAGCCTTTATATACTGGGCCTATTTGAGGTTTGGCGCGAACCGCGCCAGATCCCGCGCTAACCGCCCCAGCTGCACCGCCATGTTGGCGTTACTTGCGCCACCTCCCTGCTACCAGCGTGAATTGGCCAAACATGTGGCACCATCCGCGCCACACCCCGCGCGATCCGCGTCGGCTGGAAAACCTGGCGTCCCTGGCGCCACTATTGGCACTCCCAGCGTGACCTTCCAGAGACCTTGGCGCCACCAGCGCCCACCTGGCGCCCCTGGCGCCATCTTCCCGTGGCTCTGGCACGATCAGCGCCATACCTGGCGCTATCCGCGCCACACCCTCCACAGGGTTTTCTAACAAAGGACCTGGCGCTAACCGCGCGGCACCTCGCGCCAGATCTTAGGGTCCTTACATCAAGGCACTTGCAGAAATGCCCTCGATGAAGGAGGAGTGAAGGCTTCTTCTAGAAGCCACTTATTTCTGAATTTGTATCTTATTTTATTCTTCATTTGCTCAACGAAATTCAATTCCAACTCTCATTTCCTTTGCACTGCCAGCAAAGGAGAAAGAGTTGAAATTGCATTTTCTTGAGCATGTGGAGAAGATCATAGGCTACAAATTCCAAACAAGAGTTTTCTAGAAGTCCTCACTTACTCCTCCTTCATTAAGGAACTAGAGGTACTTGTAAGAAACACCTTTGATGAAAGAGTGGATGATTCTTCTAGAAGTCACTTGTTTTAGGATCTGTATCCTATTATATTCTCCACTTGCTCAACCAAATGCAATTCCAACTCTGTCTCCTTTACACCTCCAACTCTCACCATTTGTTGTGGCCTCCATTGTCCTCTGCCACAATGCCCCTCCCCCTTACCCTTAGGGACTGAGTAGAACGCTTTAGCGACCCCATCACCCAAGAAGATCATTCTGGGGCAAGGTGGATTGGCCAAGGTGCCAAAGGTCCTTGTCGACATTGTCGAATCCATTGCTGACACTTTTTTACGTCGATATCAATTTCATCCTTTAAAAATTGTGGGTGGGTGATGGCGGCATTTGTGGCAGAGGTGGTTGGTGATGAAGAGACGATTGAGGGGCAGCTGGAGATAGGTCAAAGAAGAAGGTGAGATCTATGAAGGGCAAGTCTAGAATAAG
Source organism: Glycine tomentella (assembly GCA_007407185.1). Taxonomy (NCBI): domain Eukaryota; kingdom Viridiplantae; phylum Streptophyta; class Magnoliopsida; order Fabales; family Fabaceae; genus Glycine; species Glycine tomentella. The sequence goes on from PYAF01000762.1 coordinate 303,228, forward strand.
CCTTTATTATAGATTAATCTAACGATTGTAAATAGTAATGCATTGTGGACCTTCTGTGATGGTGGTCCACCTTACAATATGTCATGATATGAATTTGAGGTTAGAACCTTAACAATATGTTTGGATGAGGGATTTTGAAATTTGAAAGAATTAAAAATTTAAAGAAATTGAAATATATCAATTAAAATTCTTGAATTTCAAAATGAATTTCAAAAAAGTTTGTTTGGATAAACCAACTTAAATTACTCACTCAAAATATTGAGCCCCACTTCTCATGTGCCCACCTCAGTCTCTACCTTCTATTACTCACTGAAAATATTCTTCATCTCTTTACTCTCGTCAAATCCATAATTCATTTTTCTTTCTTCTTCTTCTCTAACAGCGAACCACCACCACCACCACCACCATTGCCCTCGTCGTCATCTTTACCTTCTGTTACTCACTAAAAATATTCTCCGTCTCTCTACTCTCGTCAGACCCAAAATCCCTTTTTCTTCCTTCTTCTTTTCCGGCAGCGAACAACCACTGCCGCTGCCCTCGCCGTTAGAAATCTCTGTCCAAAGACCGCCATAACAAGGTCAAAGACCGCGGGCGCTACATTCGCATGCCGATCATTTGCACTGTGCACGTCTTCCAACGAGCTCATGAGCTCGGCCACAAGTCTGACGGCCAAACCATCGAGTGGCTCCTCGGCCAGGCAATCCATCATCGTCAATACCGGCATCGACACCACTACCTTTGAGCGCGAACGAGAGAGGGAGAGGAAGGAGCAAGACGGAGAGAAACAAGGGTCTCCGAGAACGGGAGAGGAAGCAGTAAGGGTCTCAGAGAGAATTTTCAAATTCTCTCGTTTCACTCAGAAATTACAATTCCTCAAATTTAGCTAAATCAAAATTTTGTTTAAAATTTCTGAATTTTAAAATCTTTCAAATAAAATATCCAAACACTGAATTTTATCTTAAAAAATTTCAAATTCCTATTTAAATTACTTTTCCCATTTCAAATGCTCCATCCAAACATACTCTAAGGTTTTTGTCGTATTTGTTAAAATGGTTGAAACATATAGAGGGGGATTGGAACTTCTTTGTCACTCTAGGAAGATTCATAATGTCAATATTGAGTAACACAACGGAGAAGACAAGGTACTTTAATTATAACTTCAAATATTATTGAACAATAATACGGAACATGCTTTCATGCTTAACATTCTTATAAATTTTTCTTCATTCTTTCTCAGTTAAAAATGTTATTTAAAATCAACATTTTTATTAATTATTATATTAGATTATTATATAATATTATATATTATAGTGTTTGAAAATATTATTATATTATATTATAATATATATCAATTTTAATTATAAATTTATTTTATTTGAAAATAGTAATAACAGTTTAAACTACAGTGTTAAATTTAAATATAAAAAATAATATGTATTATGAAATTATAATAACAAATAATGATAACAATTAAAGAAAAAAAACTTGTAAAAACTTGATCAAAGAAAAATTTTAACTAGCTTACTTTGATAATAATAAAATAACACGTGATTTACACGAAGGAATCAGGCAATGCAGTTAAATAGGTTATTGCACAACCGCTTAGAAAAAATGGTGATAAAGTAGAGTATTGCTATATTATATTCTATATTACCGGAAGAACATAAAGAAACACTGTTCAATCTCATTACATTTGAATATTATGAATAACAATGTTGAAGGGGAAAAATAGTAAAATAAATATCAAATTTACAAGCACAGTCCACAGAAGTAAGTTTACTTGCAGATGCATCACCGAGAGTATATTACTCCCATTTGATCTGCACACAAAGGGGCCCAAATGAACGGTGGATGAAACTCAAAAAGTTTTACCCCAGCAGCCAATGACAATCCATGTTTGGCGAGACCATCAGCTGTGGAATTTGTTTCTCTGAAAACATTATTCCAAACGATATGATTGGCCTTGCTACTAATCTCAAGTATTGAAGAGACAAGATCATATAAAATGTGACTTTGTTGGAGATCCCTATTAATGAGCTGGATACTTGCATGCGAATCACTCTCGACTATCAAATTACTGTATCCCCTGGATACTGCAGTTTCCACTCCAATCTTGATTGCCCATAATTCCGCCTCTATGACTGTGGAGCAGTTATCCAAGGCACTTGAGAAAGCATAGACAAAATTCGCTTCCCAATCCCTCACAACCCCTCCGGCAGCAGCTTTGTTTCCATGGCGGGAAAAAGCTCCATCACAGTTTATCTTCACAAACATCACAGGAGGTGCTGTCCACCAAACCAACCTTTTGGGTCTTGAACTTTCCTCAGTCACAGATCTAGTATCCTGGATCAAC
>PYAF01000762.1:305680-320310 GCA_007407185.1 Glycine tomentella
ATCCAAGGCACTTGAGAAAGCATAGACAAAATTCGCTTCCCAATCCCTCACAACCCCTCCGGCAGCAGCTTTGTTTCCATGGCGGGAAAAAGCTCCATCACAGTTTATCTTCACAAACATCACAGGAGGTGCTGTCCACCAAACCAACCTTTTGGGTCTTGAACTTTCCTCAGTCACAGATCTAGTATCCTGGATCAACCGGACAATTTATTTAATAAATAAAAATTAGTAATTATCATTATCATACAAGATAGTTAGATTCAAATACGAAGTTAAAAATTATAAAATATAAAATTTTAACATAAATATTTACATTTTATTAAAATAAGAGGATGCATCTACTTACTCTTACATGTAAATTGATAAAAATATTTAAATACATATAATTAAGGGGTTTAAAATATAAAATTACGATGTGTAAAATATAATACTTTTTACATTTTATTCAACATCAATATCAACATCAACATCAACAACACCTTTAACCCAAATTAATTGGGATCGATGGTAGATGAACCCAATGATAAATCGAAAATAGAGTAAAAGAGAGAAACAAAGTTAAAATAAAAGAATGATGAGAGAAGAGAAAATAAGAAAAAAAGAATTAAAACAGGAAAACAACTGGAACATAAAACTACTAAAGGGTTTAACCCTCCATCAGACTTATAACTTTTCTCCATTTCGTCTTAAGGTATACCGTCCGCCAATCTAAGAAGAAAAGAATTTTTTACATTAATATATTTATGTAATCTTACATGTAAACTGGTAAGAAGATTCAAATACATAAAATTAGAGGTTTCAAAATATAAAATTATCAAATGCAAAATATAATATTTTAGGACAAATACTAGTAATTTTATTGAAATAAGGAGATGGTCTGCCCACCTTGATAACATTATCAAACGAATGCAGATTCCAGCACTGATCACCGTATGTGCAGTTGCCATCTACCCAGTATTTGCATATTCTTGATGATTTCTGAGAAGTCCTGGCAGCAACAACACTGGTCTCATATTCGACGACGCGGGAGCAAGGTAAGGGTGTTTCTATTTGCAAGAATCTGCAAAAACTCCCACCAATTTTTTGGGCGATGTTTACATCCATGAGGGTCATGACTCAAGGGGTCGATCGGAGGGAAATTAGAAGACAAAAAACTGTTTTTCTTTCCCAGCCAAAAAGATTATACATATGAAATCAAAAAGACACCTGATGTTTGTATAAGAAGTTAAAAGGCATAGTACCTAAGGTAATAAACACGCGTGAGAATTCACAACGGCTTGATTTTTTAGTTATGTCGGTAATAGGTTAGTTATATCCAAAAGAGAGAAAAAAAATTGTATATTTGATTGACAGTTTGAAATCATGCCATCAATTATTTCAGTAAGGTTAAAATCTTGCAAACTTTTGCACTAAAATCTTTTTATGTCAGAATGCATGTTTATTAATCAAGCTTTTGTTTATCCAATTGCCTTCAATATCTTAAAGGTCACAATTATTTTGACATAACTAGTTAAAACAAACTTCTCAATCTACCCCTTCCTAGAAAGTTGATTTAGAAGTAATTCATTCTAAGTCCCTTTTGTTAATTTTGTTGTCATCCAGTCCAGATCAAATATTAATTTTATGTGTGATTATCTTTGATATAAGAGAATTTTGCAAAAAAAGTTAAATAGAAATTTTCCCGCTCATGAATAAAGCATAGCCTTGTCATTGAAATAAACTTATTATTTAATTTTTTTAATAATTAATAAAGTAAAAAATGTTAACTAATACCAGACAAATTTATTTTACTATTATTTTTTCCTTTTACTTTATATAAATGAATTTAAAGATGAAAACACTCTTATTATGCAACCTGGGTTTTCAAATGGCTGGAAATTAGGATTATTATTAAATGTGAAGGTCAAAATAAAAGTTTCCTTTTCACTTGTATGTCGCATGGATTTATTTATATATATTTCTTACTTTTGTAATTGATTTTTATAGTGTGTACATGAATAAAATGAAGATTTTTTAATTAGATTAAAATTTAAGTTAATTTATCTAGAATTTTTTATTTTATAATTTTAAATAAATTATTTTAATTTTAAATAAATATCTCTAAAATCCTAATTTTTAATTATTATTGTTCATAAATTATATCCTAAAGTAACTAAATTTAAAATAAAAAAATTAAAAATAAATAACAATAAAATATATAATGGTTTGTTTGAGTAAATCGTGTTATTTGTCAATAACAATAAAATCGATAATAAAGATCATCATCATCATATTATATTTTTATTTGTCAATTATTTTCATTATAAATTTTTATGTTAGCACATATAATTGTTCTTCTAAATCGAGATATATTTTTTACATTATTTGAAATTTTAATTACTCTACAAGTACTTGAATTTCGATAAATTTTTAATTTTGTTTCAATTGGATCTCTAAACTCATATTTATTCTTTAATTATATCTTTGCATCAAGAATTTAATTAAAAATAAATAAAAACAAATTCAACAACTTAATTGAAAAATATAAGAACCTAATTAAAATATAAGAAGGGGTCCTGTGGGTTAAAATCTTCACTAAAAATAGAAATTGGAAAATGGGCTCTAAAATTAGATATGGGAATGCAAGATAGGTTGCATAGTTACTACATAGCAATTTCTGACTTCATCAATATACCATGTTATGTCCAGTGCATTAAGGAACTGTAATATTCCTTAGTCCCAACGCGTTTGGCGCGAGTTTGGGCGCGTATAGCCCGAGTTTGAGGCCTTGGGGTTGGATTATGCAGAAAAACACTCTGCAGAAGTGTTTCTGCATAATCTGGCGCGGATCGCGCCAGAGCCAAGGTTGTGGTGCTGATGGCGCCAGGTTGGCGCCCTTGGCGCCAAGGTCTCTACTAGTTGGCGCTGGTGGCGCGGGGGTTGGTGCTCCTGGCGTCACATACTCTGGAAGTTGGAGCTCTTGGCGCCGTGGATGGCGCTGGTGGCGCCGGAAACTGTAGGATTTTCCCAGCTGGCACGGTTGGCGCCGTGGGTGGCGCGGTTGGCGCCAGATGTTCTGGATGTTGGCGCTTTAGGCGTGGGAGCTGGCGCCGGTGGCGCGGGACTCACTGGAGGTTGGCGCGCTTGACGCGAGAGGTGACGCTCTTGGCGCCATAGGTTCTGGAGGCTGGCGCTCTTGGCGCGGGGCTGGCGCTGGAGGCACCGTGGATTTTGCAGGTGGCGCGATCAGCTCCAGGTGTGGCGCGATCCGCACGGCAGCTTGGGCAGGTCCACTATAAAAGGCTCATTTCGCGATTTCTGAAGCCCCAACCTTCCTTTCTTCTTCCTCTGACCTCCTACCTCCATTGTTGAGTGCCCAAGCTTGGTTCCTTCACCATATCTCACCAAAAACACTTCCTTAAGCTTGTTTTGTGATGGAAATCACCTCTAGAGCTTGAATCCATCCTCCTTTCACCTTGAAAATCCCTAAATCAAAGGATCCCTTTCTCAAGGGAAGTTTGTGGAACTCGAGCTCGGCGAGGAACGGCGACGATTCGTGAGTACCCAAGCTAGGGGAAGTCGTCCTTGAGTCTTCCTTGCGTCATTTGAGGTAAGAAACACAAGATTTACCTCTTGATTCATGAGTTGGAGTTTTGGGTGAATAGTGACCCACTTTTGATAGAGCTTGTTCTAGCTTTGGATCATGTTGAAGCATGTGCTTAGAATGTTGTGAGGATGTAGGATTAGCTCTCATATGTGAGTTTGGTGAATGTTGATTTCATGGCTTCTTGTGATGCATGTGTGTTGTTGGGCTGAGTTGCTTAGCCACTTGTGAACATGCTAGAGCCTTGAATGGTTGTTTAGATGGCCTTGTGAGGCTGTTGTGGTGATGGCTTGTGCATGCCAAACCTTGTTGAACCATAGGGTAGATGACTTGTGATTTTGGAAAGGATTGTGAGTCCTTTAATGCTTGAGCGGTTGTGAACCGTATTAATTGTGCCTTGTATGGCTTGTATGATGATACGTGTTGTGTGTGTGCCTTGATAGGGCGTGACACCGAGGGTGTCAGTGGTGTGGGCCACAGAGCACGGGGAGAACTGCAGAGCTCGACTTTGCTAGGTAAGTTCTGGACCCTTGGGGATGTTTTCCACTTGTGTGTGTGCGCTCTACCATACTCCGTGGGAGTAGTGGTTTCATTCATGATTCATGCATTGTTTGGATGTTGCATGCTTATACATATACATGCTTGTATCTGTGCTTGAGATTGTAGTAAGCCTGTTATTAGATCTTCTGGCCAGTGAAGATAGATATGGACCTCCCTAGGAGGAGAGCGCGCCTCCTAGTTTGGTTTGTGCGTGGTTGACATAATGTCCCGGGATGCGGAGATTCCCTAAGACCAAGAGCTAGGTGTTCCCGTCGCGGTTGAAGCCTAGGCTCGGAGGTACCATATACGTGCGTCCATGCGAAGGGGTAGCACCCAATGGGATGACACGGGTGTGAATTTCGGCTTCACACTGAGGACGGTGTTGGACTCGGTCCACCATACATAGAGCTAGATAGCTTGTTATGTATATTGTTATGAGAGGCCGGGATGGCCCAGATGATTGTGATATCCTGATGACTTGTGTCATGATGAGTGAGCCAGGGTGGAGGAGATGCCTCCAAGGACCCTGAGCTTACTGAGATGTTTATCTCACCCCGTGTGGGGTTATTGTTTTTTCAGGTGATGCTTCTAGCAGAGGGGAGCAGTCTCAGGGCGGGAGGCCCCAGTAGAGACGTTACCTGCTTGGCCTCAGGCAGCAGAGGATAGCTTGGAGCTCGGCTCAGCTATGATGTGTTTTGTATGCTTGGAGCTCGGCTCAGCATCTTGTTTTTATTTGTATATGTACCCCTGTAGAGGGAAGACATGTGATGTACATGTTGTTTTATTGTATATATGTATGCCCTCGTGTGAGGAAGAATCCGTGGGATCAGAAAGCGCTGGGACGCTTATCTTGTATATGCACCTTGGGTGCCTGTTGTTGTATATATCCGATTTTCGTTCAGTTATGCTTACTCCTGTTTATATCTTTGAGATATCTGTGTTTCTGCCTGTGGTTGGCTTGTATGATCTGGTTAAGCAGGGGCTTGGTTTATGCTTGTTGTGGGTTGTGACTCCATACATAATGTTATCAAGAAATATGGTTTGGTTTTTATGCTTTCGCAAGATAAACTTGTTTTATTAAAGGTTTTAATTAACTTTGTTTAAGCGCTAATCTGATGATTATATAATGATAATACACCGGGTATACACGGGGTGTTACAGGAACAGTATGATCGATGCCATCTAAAAAAACATTGGATAAATTTAATGAGAAATAAATTTCTCATTAGGCAAATCTAAGCCATCAAACACGTTAGAAGGTTAGTAAGTAATCAATATGAATACATAAAATGATTAAATAATTATTTGAATGCATGAAATAAAATGCTCACAGGTGCACATGCCTCTACATATGTACAGTATGTAGGAATGATGTGGCTGTCTTATGCTAATCATGCATAAATTTTCATGTATTAGTACCTAATCTCTTTACGTCCTTATTATAAATGTAGTATCATAGGTCTGATTTCACAAATCTCGTTACTAGACTTGGAAATTCAAATCAATCATATTTACATCAAAATCCATTATATATAATCTTATGGAAACTATTCCATTTTTTTTTCGTCATACATACCAGAAAGATGGTTAAAACGCCATACCTTATCCAAGCATAATTTTACCAACTTATTGAATATTCACAAGCTACATAAATTCATGTTAGTGGTTTAATACATGAATTATTTAACGTGGTAACCAAGACCGGGTTGGTGTAGCCAAAATGATTGGAAGGGGTTTATCCTAGTAATTACCATGGATAGGGGTATGTATATCAGAGATGGGTGTGTCATATGTAATGTTATCCGGAAAAGACCGGGATGAATACACCAGGAATGGTTACAGCCGGGAAAGGTAAATCCAGGATGACCGGTAGGGGTGGAAATGGGCCAGGCTGCCTATCAGGGGCCTTTGGCCTAGCCTATTTAAAGCCTAGCTCGGCCTGGCTTGTTTATTATAAAGGTCAGGCTAAGGCTTTTTAAAAAGTCTGTTTAAATAAAAAGGTCGGGCTCAAGCTTTAAAAAAAGCTTGTTAGGCCTATCAGGCTGGCCTATTTAATATATATATATATATATATATTAAAACTTAAAAATAATATATTTATTTTTTAAAAAATATTGTTTCTTATTATGAAGGTGAATGATCAATCACTTTAAAAAATCACTTTGAAAATCTCATAAATGATTAAGAGAAAGATATTTATAACTTATAGGATCATATTTGATAATTTATAAGAAAAACATATCTATTATGTTATTTTTTATTTTTAATTATTTATTTTTATTTAATCAGGCTTTGTATACAGGCTTTCAGGTCAGGCCAGGCTTTTATCCACGCCAGACTCAGGCCTTAATAACTTATTCTTAACAGGTAACAAGTCAGGCTTAGGCTTAATGATAGTGATGCGGACCAGGCTCAGGCCTATCAAAGCCTAGCCTGGCCTGGCCTATTTCCACCCCTAATGACCGGGGTGAATACAACCTGAATATTCAACATAGAAAATTATATCCGGGTTGGCCGAGATGAGTTTTATCTAAAACATATAGAGGAATTCGGGATGGTCGAAGTCAAATTAACCGAAATGGGTATCTCATAGGTAGCCGAAATATGGGTATCTGGAATAATTATAATTCATACTGCTATTTTGGGTTGGTCGGGATATGTTCGATAGGGGCGGAATATTTTACGTTGTAACCGAAATCATGGGCGGACGTACATGTATTGTTGGGGGGCAGAGCCCCCTCCCCCCCTTAAATTTTGAAATTAAATTACGAATATACCCTTGGTTTTAAATTTTTTTAATACAAATATCCTTTAATTTTTTCTGTAACAAAATACATTCTTTTTTTTACAGCAAAATATTACAAATAGATATATTTTAGATAGATATATTTTAGATTTTATCTTTAGTTATCTTTAGTTGTTATCTTTAATTGATAGTTATTATTTTTAGCTATTATCTTTAGTTATCTTTATCTTTAGTTGATCTCTTTAAATAGAGACCTCTTGTATTACTTTAATTGATAGTTATTAACTTTACTATTATCTTTAGTTATTATCTTTGGTTATCTTTATCTTTAGTTGATCTCTTTAAATAGAGACCTCTTGTTCCTTCTCCCTATTTTCAATTCATATTCTACATATTTTACATATTCTTTTAGGATATGGAAAAGTATTTAGGTTTTTTTTTTACAAAGTTAAGTGGTAATAGTACTAAACGTTCTCGATGTGAATCTTCTTCATCTATTGATTTAGTTCAAGATAAACCAGATGAGTGTTCAAGAAAGGAAAATAATTGTATGTTCTTGATCCGGGTAAAAACTTCCTATTATGAGTATTGCGAAGAGTGATCAAGAAAGAGAAATGATTCGAAGAATTTATCTAACAAATTATTCTTGTCAACCAAAACTTTTGAATACCCCCTTAATTTATTTTTTGGATCCGTCCCTGACCGAAATGGTCCTATTCAGGTAATTGTATTCGATTTGGATAGTATTACCGGGATAGTTTATACGTTTATAACTAAGTCTGGATTGACCAGGCTGGCTGGATACCTGCTAGATGGAATATCATAATAGGAAAGGGCCGAGGTGTGTGTGAACCGGGAAGAGAAATCTGTTTTGTCCGAATTTTCACTAGTCTCGTACATAGATAAATCATCACCTACCATCTTATTTTTTTCCAACCTCAAATCTACTCTTCACTTATTGAAACCATTAATCATTCATAATATTCACCTTTTAATTCCAAACGTTAATATTAACAATTTCTATAGATTATTAAATTACTTATAAAATCATCACGTATAGCATTCCAAAGTTCTAATAATTCATATTGTAAATTTTTGCATATCAATCACTGTATTCTTATTATAAATTAACTTTTAAAACTTAAATTATTATTATTTTTAACTTAAATAAAGACTAAGCATAGCCAAATAAGCACATAAGTTAATCTTAAATAAATTCTAAATTAGAAATTGAAACCTAGTCTACCTCCAATAAGTTTGATGGACTCAAGTAAAAAATTTCTTGAATAATTTTTAAAGTAGAAAGTTTTTACGTAAATGAAAGAAGAAATAGAAAGGTAGTAGAAAATAAAGGTTTTAATATGAAGAGTGGGAGAGAAAAGTTTTTGTGTAGAAATTTTCTGAAGACAAGGGTATTTATACTAGTTTATTTAGTTGGATTTTAAATGAGTTAATTGAGTTATAACCGGGTTAGGATTTAATTTGGTTACAAAGTAACCATCCTTGAAGATATTTATCCTAAGTTAATCATGACAAATATTCCTTTCATTAATGCATGTCATCAACGTGGAAAGATGCTTAAGGCTTGATTTTTGGTTATTTGTTCCCCGAATGCCACATGGACACCCTAGAAGATTTTTCGAGAGATTTGGACTAAGCTTATCTCATTCATTGACTTTACCTTGATTCCATTATTCCAAAAATATTTACGGTGCTGAAGGCTTAGGAACATTCATGCACATTTGGATTTATTCTAGTTTGGGTAGTGAAAATTTATCCTTATTCTTCTTAAATCCTATTATTATAATTTAATCATAAATATAAACTAAAATATACTTTTGAGGATGTTACATTTCTTGTTTCTCATATGATGTAAATACCATGCTGAACATCCTAGAATTAAGACATGACTTTTGTTGTTCAATTCATGTATATTTTTAGAAGCTTATATAAATTACAAGCCTGGTCTTTAGGGCTAAATATTTTTTCCTGTGTACTGACTGTCTTTAGGTAGACTCGGAAGAGCAATTGAAATCTGAATTGAGTTATATTATTAAAGGCATGCTAATTTTTTAATCTTTATTAAAATTTATTTTAGAAATAGGTTTTATGTTTTCTTATTTTATTTGTTTATTAGATGGGTAAAAAAATTAACTAAAAGTTTATTCAACATCATTGTATGGCACTACTTAATTTTCAAATTCGTTACTGTTTTCTTATCTAGTTATTATATATGATGGATTTTAAGGTGAACCACCGCCATAGGTGTCTGCCATGCACCAAAATCTAGAGTCATTATATCTAATTGTTCCAGCTTATTATAGCCTTGCTTCATCAAATTTTAATTCTAGATGTTGCAATGAATGGTGATGAGGTGCTGATGTTGGTGGCTCAGAGAGAACTGGAATTGCATTTACTTGAGCAGGTGGAGAAGATCATAGGCTACAAATTCTGAAGCAAGAGGCTTCTAGAAGAAGTCCTCACTCCTTCTTTCATTGATAGACTTGTTAGAAATGCCCTCAATGAAAGAGAAGTAAAGGCTTCTTCTTGAGGTCACTTGTTTTGGAATTTGTATCGTATTATATTCTCCATTTGCTCAATAAAATTCAATTTCAACTCTTTCTCTCCTTTGCACTGCTAATGAAGGAGAGATTTGGAATTGTATTTGCTTGAGTAGGTGGAGAATATCATAGGCTACAAATTCCGAAATAAGAGGCTTCTAGAAGAAGTCCGCACTCACTCCTCCTTCATCCATGAACTCTTAAGAAACACTCTCAATGAAAGAGGAGTGAAAGCTTCTTCTAAAATCCACTTGCTTTCGGAATTTGTATCTTATTGTATTCTCTACTTGCTTAATGAAATTGGATTCCAACTCTCTCTCCTTTTCACTGGCAGCGAAGGAGAGAGTTGGAATTACATTTTCTTGACAGGCGAAGAAGATCACAGTCTACAAATTCTGAAGCAAGAGGCTTGTAGAAGAAGTCCTCACTCATTCCTGCTTCGTCAATGAACTCAAGGTACTTGCAGAAATGCCCTCGATGAAGGAGGAGTGAGGGCTTCTTCTAGAAGCCACTTATTTCGGAATTTGTATCTTATTTTATTCTTCATTTGCTCAACGAAATTCAATTCCAACTCTCGTTTCCTTTGCACTGCCAGCAAAGGAGAAAGAGTTGAAATTGCATTTTCTTGAGCATGTGGAGAAGATCATAAGCTACAAATTCCAAACAAGAGTTTTCTAGAAGTCCTCACTTACTCCTCCTTCATTAAGGAACTAGAGGTACTTGTAAGAAACACCTTTGATGAAAGAGTGGATGATTCTTCTAGAAGTCACTTGTTTTAGGATCTGTATCCTATTATATTCTCCACTTGCTCAACCAAATGCAATTCCAACTCTCTCTCCTTTACACCTCCAACTCTCACCATTTGTTGTGGCCTCCATTGTCCTCTGCCACTATGCCCCTCCCCCTTACCCTTAGGGACTGAGTAGAACGCTTCAGCGACCCCATCACCCAAGAAGATCATTCTGGGGCATGGTGGATTGGCCAAGGTGCCAAAGGTCCTTGTCGACATTGTCGAATCCATTGCTGACACTTTTTTACGTCGATATCAATTTCATCCTTTAAAAATTGTGGGTGGGTGATGGCGGCATTTGTGGCAGAGGTGGTTGGTGATGGAGAGACGATCGAGGGGCAGCTGGAGATAGGTCAAAGAAGAAGGTGAGATCTATGAAGGGCAAGTCTAGAATAAGCCTTTATTATAGATTAATCTAACGATTGTAAATAGTAATGCATTGTGGACCTTCTATGATGGTGGTCCACCTTACAATATGTCATGATATGAATTTGAGGTTAGAACCTTAACAATATGTTTGGATGAGGGATTTTGAAATTTGAAAGAATTTAAAATTTAAAGAAATTAAAATATATCAATTAAAATTCTTGAATTTCAAAAAAGTTTGTTTGGATAAGCCAACTTAAATTACTCACTCAAAATATTGAGCCCCACTTCTCATGTGCCCACCTCAGTCTCTACCTTCTATTACTCACTGAAAATATTTTTCATCTCTTTACTCTCGTCAAATCCATAATTCATTTTTCTTTCTTCTTCTTCTCTAACAGCGAACCACCACCACCACCACCGCCCTCGCTGTCAAGAAATCTCTGTCCAAGAGACCGCGGGCATTGCATTCGCATGCCGATCATCTGCACTGTGCACGTCTTCCAATGAGCTCATGAGCTCGGCCACAAGTCCGACGGTCAGACCATCGAGTGGCTCTTCGGCCAGGCAGAACCCTCCCCTCCATCATCGTCGATACCGACACCGACACCACTACCTTTGAGAGCGAACGAGAGAGGGAGAGGAAGGAGCAAGACTGAGAGAAACAATGGTCTCCGAGAACGGGAGAGGAAGCAGTAGGGGTCTCAGAGAGAATTTTCAAATTCTCTCCTTTCACTCATAAATTACAATTCCTCAAATATAGCTAAATCAAAATTCTATTTAAAATTTCTGAATTTTAAAATCTTTCAAATAAAATATCCAAACACTGAATTTTATCTTAAAAAATTTCAAATTCCTATTTAAATTACTTTTTCTATTTCAAATGCTCCATCCAAACATACTCTAAGATTTTTGTCGTATTTGTTAAAATGTTTGAAACATAGAGAGGGGGATTGGAACTTCTTTGTCACTCTAAGAAGATTCATAATGTCAATATTGAGTAACACAACGGAGAAGACAAGGTACTTTAATTATAACTTCAAATATTATTGAACAATAATACGGAACATGCTTTCATGCTTAACATTCTTATAAATTTTTCTTCATTCTTTCTCAGTTAAAAATGTTATTTAAAATCAACATTTTTATTAATTATTATATTAGATTATTATATAATATTATATATTATAGTGTTTGAAAATATTATTATATTATATTATAATATATATCAATTTTAATTATAAATTTATTTTATTTGAAAATAGTAATAACAGTTTAAACTACAGTGTTAAATTTAAATATAAAAAATAATATGTATTATGAAATTATAATAACAAATAATGATAACAATTAAAGAAAAAAAAACTTGTAAAAACTTGATCAAAGAAAAATTTTAACTAGCTTACTTTGATAATAATAAAATAACACGTGATTTACACGAAGGAATCAGGCAATGCAGTTAAATAGGTTATTGCACAACCGCTTAGAAAAAATGGTGATAAAGTAGAGTATTGCTATATTATATTCTATATTACCGGAAGAACATAAAGAAACACTGTTCAATCTCATTACATTTGAATATTATGAATAACAATGTTGAAGGGGAAAAATAGTAAAATAAATATCAAATTTACAAGCACAGTCCACAGAAGTAAGTTTACTTGCAGATGCATCACCGAGAGTATATTACTCCCATTTGATCTGCACACAAAGGGGCCCAAATGAACGGTGGAGGAAACTCAAAAAGTTTTACCCCAGCAGACAATGACAATCCATGTTTGGCGAGACCATCAGCTGTGGAATTTGTTTCTCTGAAAACATTATTCCAAACGATATGATTGGCCTTGCTACTAATCTCAAGTATTGAAGAGACAAGATCATATAAAATGTGACTTTGTTGGAGATCCCTATTAATGAGCTGGATGCTTGCATGAGAATCACTCTCGACTATCAAATTACTGTATCCCCTGGATACTGCGGTTTCCACTCCAATCTTGATTGCCCATAATTCCGCCTCTATGACTGTGGAGCAGTTATCCAAGGCACTTGAGAAAGCATAGACAAAATTCGCTTCCCAATCCCTCACAACCCCTCCGGCAGCAGCTTTGTTTCCATGGCGGGAAAAAGCTCCATCACAGTTTATCTTCACAAACATCACAGGAGGTGCTGTCCACCAAACCAACCTTTTGGGTCTTGAACTTTCCTCAGTCACAGATCTAGTATCCTGAATCAACGGGACAATTTATTTAATAAATAAAAATTAGTAATTATTATTATGTTAAAAATTATAAAATATAAAATTTTAACATAAATATTTATATTTATTAAAATAAGAGGATGCATTTACTTACTCTTATATGTAAATTGATAAAAATATTCAAATACATATAATTAAGGGGTTTAAAATATAAAATTACGAGGTGTAAAATATAATATTTTTTACATTTTATTCAACATCAATATCAACATCAACATCAACAGCACCTTTAACCCAAATTAATTGAAATCGGGTGGTAGATGAACCCAATGATAAATCGAAAATAGAGCAAAAGAGAGAAACAAAGTTAAAATAAAAGAATGGTGAGAGGAGAAGAGAAAAGAAGAAGAAAAGAATTAAATCAGGAAACAAATAGAACATAAAACTACTAAAGGGTTTAACCCTCCATCAGACTTAAAGTTTTTCTCCACTCCATCCTAAGGTATAACGTCCGTCAATCTAAGAAGAAAAGAATTTTTTACATTTTATTAAAATAAGATAATATATTTATGTACTCTTACATGTGAACTGATAAAAAGATTTAAATACATAAAATTAAAAGGGATAAAATATAAAATTATCAAATATAAAATATAATATTTTAGGACAAATACTAGTAATTTTATTAAAATAAGGAGATGGTCTGCCCACCTTGATAACATTATCAAACGAATGCAGATTCCAGCACTGATCACCGTATGTGCAGTTGCCATCTACCCAGTATTTGCATATTCTTGATGATTTCTGAGAAGCCCTGGCAGCAACAACACTGGTCTCATACTCGACGACGCGGGAGCAAGGTAAGGGTGTTTCTATTTGCAAGAATCTGCAAAAACTCCCACCAATTTTTTGGGCGATGTTTACATCCATGAGGGTCATGACTCAAGGGATCGATCGGAGAGAAATTAGAAGACAAAAAACTGTTTTTCTTTCCCAGCCAAAAAGATTATACATATGAAATCAAAAAGACACCTGATGTTTGTATAAGAAGTTAAAAGGCATAGTACCTAAGGCCATCGAATTTGATAAACACGAGTGAGAATTCACAACGGCTTGATTTTTTAGTTATGTCGGTAATAGGTTAGTTATATCTAAAAGAGAGAAAAAAAAAATATGTATATTTGATTGACAGTTTGAAATCATGCCATTAATTATTTACGGTTATAATCTTGCAAACTTTTACACTAAAATCTTTTATGCCAGAATGCATGTTTATTAATTAAACTTTTGTTTATTCAAATGTCTTCAATATCTTAAAGGTGATAATTATTTTGACATAATTAGTTAAAACAAAGTTCTCAATCTACCCCTTCCTAGAAATTGATTTAGAAGTAATTCATTCTAAGTCCATTTTGTTAATTTTGTTGTCATCCAATTTAGATCAAATATTAATTTTATGTGTGATTATCTTTGATACAAGAGAATTTTGCACAAAAAAGTTAAATAGAAATTTCCCGCTCATGAATAAAGCATAGCCTTGTCATCGAAATAAACTTATTATTTAATTTTCTTTAATAATTAATAAAGTAAAAAATGTTAACTAATACCAGACAAATTTGTTTTACTATTATTTTTTCCTTTTAATTTATATAAATGAATTTAAAGATGAAAATACTCTTATTATGCAACCTGGGTTTCCAAATGGCTGGAAATTAGGATTATTATTAAATGTGAAAGGTCAAAATAAAAGTTTCCTTTTGACTTGTATGTCGCATGGATTTATTTATATATATTTCTTATTTTGTAATTGATTTTTATAGTGTGTACATGAATAAAATGAAGATTTT
>PYAF01000762.1:321552-338432 GCA_007407185.1 Glycine tomentella
AATTATATTTTTCATACAATATATTTTAGTTACTAAATTAAACAATAAAGCATACTTATATATACATAATAAAGATCACCATACTAAGACAAGCAAAGAGTAATTGTAACAAGAAATTAGTTATATGAGTTCATAACAATAAAATATATAATGGTTTGTTTGAGTAAATCGTGTTATTTTTCAATAACAATAAAATCCATAATAAAGATCATCATCATCATATTATATTTTTATTTATCAATTATTTTCATTATAAATTTTTATGTAAGCGCATATAATTGTTCTTCTAAATCGTGTTATTATTATTTATTGTTCATTATTTGAAATTTTAATTACTCTACAAGTACTTGAATTTCGATAAATTTCTAATTTTGTTTCAATTGGATCTCTAAACTCATATTTATTCTTTAATTATATCTTTGCATCAAGAATTTAATTATAAATAAATAAAAACAAATTCAACAACTTAATTGAAAAATATAAGAACCTAATTAAAAATTGTCAAATAATACATAGACATTCAAATTAATTTAACCTTATTTAAAATGTTATATTTGAGTGAAAAATTGCACCATATTTATGGGGTTAAACATGCATAAAATAATAAATTCTGTTAAAAAATGTATACATTTATTCGTAAAAATATTTCATAATTAGTCAACAACCGTGTTATCAAATGGGATATTTCATACATATGAAGTGTTTAGTGATTAAATTTTAAAATCAGGTTGGTCTCATGTCTTTTAAGGATTAATTTAATAGTTGTATATTTTATTTATTTGAGTCTCATATTTTTGCTTTAAAATTTCTAATATGACAATACCTTATTCAAAATATGAATCAAACAAAAATACACAACTATTAAGGTAATCCTTACAATCATGATTTTGTTATCACTTAATGTTGTGACAATAAAAATTTGAGAATAATAGAAAAATTATACTTATTAATCAATATTATACTTATTATTATGTTTGCTCTTCCTTATGATTGTTTTTCTATTTTTTAAGTTTTATTATAATATTATGTTGTGTCTTAATAACTTATTGGTCATAGATTCAAATTCAAAAACAACCTTTTTGCATATGTAAAGACAAAGCTGCAAACAATATCGTATAACATGGAGGCCAATATCTCTCCTCTTACATGTATATAACATAAAACCTCCAGACAACAGAATACATAATAGTTTATTATAATGTTATACTTGCAACGATTAAAAAAGGGAAAAAGATAAATATTAAATTATATTTTGGATAAAACATGACAAATTTGCCTTTGAATGTATAAAACACTAACAAATTTGTCTTGTGTAAATAAACGCTAATAAATTCGTCCTTCAATGTATCACACAGGTTTTTCATTAACGATAACTGACGAAAGTTAACAAATTAATAAATTTGTCGAACTTTTTTTACTTTCGAAACTAAAATTTGAATTTTTATCTTTTGAAAATGAATTTATCGACACTCACATTCAAGAACAAAATGACTATTTATCTTATATTTTTTTTACGCAAAGAGCTAGCAATTGAGCTACCATACCCAAAGTGTGGCAAAAGTGGTTAGAAACTTGGGCCTTTTAATCATATCATAAATGATAAAGAGTTCGATCCCTCCCAGAGAACAAAGCAACACCTGTGAATAGAAGAATTGCCATTAACTGGTTCTTTACTTTCTCGGGAGATTAGTCTCATGCTTCTAGCTATGAGAATACTCTGGCTCAATCCCGAATCTAGAAAAACTATGAACTACCATCAGAAATTTAAGCAGATTCAAGGCTAAGTACATGTCCGGTTCAATGTTTAAAACTGTCGGGCATGCATGGATGATGAACCAAAAGGCATTTATAACTTATTTGACGCACTTTCATTAGAAAATGACTATAAATTACACAATTAAAACACACTTAAACCTCTTGCATAAAATTGTTAGGCTTTTAAAAAGCCCCTTGGTTACAGAATCAAGACATTGGCGAGATATTGTATGCCAAACTCAAGTGCGCTAATAACATACTAGAGTTTTTTCATGGAAAATCGAACATTTAAAAATGTCATCTTTACTAGGAAAGTTTAAAACAAAACAGTGAAGAATATTGGTAAGAAATTATCCGACTTATAATATGAAAGATACAGTAAAGAATATTCATGAAACAAATTAGACTAACCTCAGCAATATTTTTTGGGGGTTATAAGAAAGCTCACTGTGACAATAATTAAATAAAAAGCATAGAGGGAATGACTTGTGTTGGCAGCCCAACAAAGAAAAAGATGCTTTATCAAATTTAAGCTAAAAAATAATGGGAACCAAAAAGGCATACAATGACATAATTCATGAATGAATACCATCAAACCTAGTTGCCGCTTTTGAGTCTCTCCAATTCTTCTTCAGCCTCGTGTAACTGGCGCTGTAGTGCTGATACTTTACGCTCTAAGCGTTCTACTGGATCTCCTTTACCACATAAGGCTTGATATGGTGATCTAAAATGTCTTGAAAATGCTTTCAGAGCTTCAACCCCAGTAACCTGTCAATTTTTTATTGGTTAATTAAAGTCTAATGATACAAACTAGAATTAACAGATGAAATAAAAGCATCTACTCACACGGTTTCAGTGGTTGAAAAAATAACCACAAGGTTTTTTACCACCACCACAATACAAACATGAAATTTTGTAATTATATATGTAGCAAATATGCATGCATCTGCTGAGTATAGAGAATACAACAACTAACCTCTTCTGGGAGCAGTGGCAGCTTGGTAATGTTAAAGTCATCATACAACATGTAAAACTGGTCCAGATATTTCTGTTGCATTTTCATTCTTGCTTTAAGTAACTTGGATTCAACATCTGCAAGGATGAACAGATTAGAAGACAATATAATACAAAAAGAAATAAAAAAAAAAGGCTTAAATATGTTTTTGATCCCTAATAAATATATGATTTTTGTGTTTGTTCCCTAATAAGAGGGCGAGCCCTGACACAGCGGTAAAGTTGTGTCTTGGTGACCAAATGGTCATGGATTCGAATCCGAAAACAGCCTCTTTGCATATGCAAGGGTAAGGCTGCGTACAATATCCCTCCCCCTTACATGCGCATAGCGTGGAGCCTCCGGGTAATGGGGTTACGTGGTTTTTTTTTTTTTGGTGTTTGTTCCCTAATAATTTTTGTTTTGTGTCAGGTCCCTAATAAAGCAACACTTTTGTTTTTGGTCCTTGATATTTTTAGTCCCTGATCAATTAACAAATTTCGTGTTTATTCCTTAATAAATTAGCGATTTTTTTTTATTCCCGATTAATAATAAATGGGAAATATTTATCATGGAGCAAACACAAAATTTGCTAAATAATTAGGAACTAAAAATAAGTATCAAGAACCAAAAACAACATTGTTGTTTTATTAGAGACTCATCGCAAAACAAAAATTTATTAGGACGCAAATGCAAAAATTGGATATTTATTAGGAATCAAAAACATATTTAAGCGCTAAAAAAAATGTAAGATGTCAAGGACATGACAAGCATGTTAATTACCTTCATCATCAAAGATTACTTGATTGATGATGATATTGTGGGTGTCAATTTCAAACTTTGTAAGCTCCTGAACCAATCTTTCTGTTTCATATAAAGAAAGGAATTCGGGAATGCACACACAGACAAAGGTTGTCATGTCCTGTAAATAAGGAAATACAACAATTTAGTTATTGAAAGGGGATTGGTAACCAGGCTTGGGTAACTAGTACAATAGAAAATAAAATCAAGCATATAAATGTAAAGGAATAAATTGAAAGACAGCACAACAAATAATACATACATCTTAATTGATCGTACTAAATTATCAAATAAAGGGAACATAAACAATAACAACAAATGAGTAGGACAAATCTAGAATTCAAGCTAACAAATCAACATACATGAGAGTATTATAAGAATAACTAAGGAAAGTAAGCCCATTCTTTTGATCAAAATTATAGGGAGATAATGCTTTTATGCAGGGAACGATCTCACTTAGCCATTGAAATTGATCAAATCCAAACACTAGTAGTAGAAGAATGCTTCAACTGACCTTGATTTTTTACAGTCCTCTCTTACATATATTTATTTTTCAAAGGTTAATTCCATCTAACAACTGAAAAAAACAGTTGTTGACAATATATCCCTAAATATTGGTAATTTGAAAATAAACAAGTTAATTTTTAGAATTTCTTTTGTTTCAAATTTTTAGGATATTATTTAGATAAAGACATGGATATTATTCTTATCATTTAGATAATGAATGTTATTGGTTGGATTTTAAGATTAGGATGATGTTAAGTATTTGAATTGTGTTACACTTATGAATAAAAGTTTATTAAGCTCCTCTACATAACATAACCTCCTTTCCAAAAAAAAAATCAACTAAAAAATAATAGTGTCAATAATAAATATAATACTCCCTCTAGACCTAAGTACAAGCAACAAAAAAAAAAAATTGGACCTCAAATATAAGCAAATTTTAACTACTTTGGCCTTAAGTAATGATACCATCCACAAAATACCCTTCAATTAATTGTGATTATAATTTCAATGATTCCTTCTTTTTCTTAATATCAAGTTCCAATAGAGGACACTTTAGGAAAAAAGATTGTTTTTTAAATGCCATTAGAAGAATTAAACGACATTAACCAACTTTCTTAACCCCGTGTAAGTTAGTTTAATCCACTTATATTTAGGTCAAGAGGGAGTATTTCATTACAAGTACCATATCCATGTCATCTAGGTTTTTAAATTAATAATATGTCAAGACAAGATATGTGCGACTAGCAACATGTTCAACATTTTTAGATCTTAACCTTGATAGTTTCTAAGAATTACAAGTTCAAATTCTTTCATGAATATACAAATTATAGTCTAAGGTTGTCAAAATAATAAATAAAAAGTACAGGCCATTGATCTAAAAGAATATAGGCCACAATTTAGTGAGGGAAAAACAAGAAATTGTCATTTTTAAAACAATACCAAACAGAAATTAAATGTAATTCTTACCGGATCTTTGAATTGCTTATTAACTTGTTCAATTACATCCTTCATGCCTTCAAGCCTCCCAAGAATTTGATCATCTCCAAAATCGTCACCCATGCCAAACATGCGAGTCATCTGTGGTTAAAGTTCAAAATGGTTTCCATTTACACAATAGATAGTGAAACAAAAAGCATCATCTCATGAATCATCAAAGAAGGTTATTCCAAGTTAGGTACAAAAATAGTTATGTTACAAGAACAATATTTAAATTTAACTAGCATTTTAGCCTGTACAGTGAATAAGATAAATATTTATTTTTATATAATCAAAATTCATAATAAATATTTTTTAAAATATATAAATTGTATTTTAGATTTACAATGAATTATTTAAATTGAAAAAGATGGTTAAGAAAATAAAGTATGCAGATGAAGATAAAAGGAGGGTAGTTTGAGATCATTGAGAGAAATTATTTTACTAGTAGAAGTGTGTGAAATATACATCCAAATGATAGAAGAGAGAATATTGAAAATATCTAATTGAAAGAGCGGGGAGAGTGAGAGTCCCACTCTCTCTGGTATTATAACATAATGTATAATATAGGAGTAGATGTTATACAAAAGGAACAAAACAATTGATTCTTCATGCAGAAATGCAGAAACTATTTGGACTATTAAATGCATACATGTAACCACAACCACAAGAGTTCATTTCCATTTTCTAACATTGAATGTGATGAGTAGCGGCACTATATATATTACTTCTGGAGGCATCAAATGACAATCATTTAATTGAATATGAAGAATGCAACTATGACACAAGACTGATCAGTAGTTTTTGACAACATCTTGAATCATCTCCAGTGATTCAATTCTAAAACAATGGACAGCAGATATCAACACTTCCCATTGTGAATCATAGCTCAAAGAAAGACAAAAATAGTTAGTTAGAGTGGGATCACTAAACTTACAGGACCAGAATACATCTCTTTTGTATGGAATGAAACATCTGGGAGGAACATCAAGGAATGAAAAGCAGTGATGGAAGTTGAAATGAGAATCTGTTTCTATAATTGGATTTACTAGCCAAAGAACCATCTAATGTGGGGCGGGGGGGGAATCTGATGGAAGATCAAGATCATGGTATTAAATAAGTCTCCCATGTTTGTTAACAAGAGGTGTTATAGTTATACTGCACTGATTCCAGATCCACTATGAGGGAATGTATACAAAAAAAAAAAAAATTGAATGTTATAGTCTATCTAAATTCTGAAACTGAGCCTAGTCAACTTTAAACAATAAAGAAAATATCCTATGATGCAAAAATGTCCATTCCTAAGTTCATACCTGATTAAATAAACCGCCAAATTTATTTTTCAAAGACATCACTTTTGCAAGACCTTTTTCTAAAACCGATGGGAATTGCAATAGTCTGAGTGTATGGCCAGTGGGAGCAGTATCAAATACAATAACAGAATAATCCATTGTCTGCACCAATCTGCAAAATTATTATAGATCAAAGCACACAGTGAATAAAAGATAAAATTAAGTTGAAAAGTGACATTTCCATGAAAAATAAAGAAATGGGAGCAACACATACTTGATGAACCAACCATGGTTAAGCATGTTTTGCAAATCAATAAATAAAAAAAAAAAAAAAAAAAACCCGCATAGCTTAGTTGATACAAATTATGCTTCCAACATTCGATTTTGAGATTACTGCATATTGATTCATTGGCAACTAACCTTGGACATAAGCTGTTTTAAAAGCAAATAGCCTCACCCTTTTCTTGTATACAAACCAACATTCACCCTTAGAAGATTTTATGTTTGCTTTGACCTTAGACCAATGATCAAGTATGAACTGAAGGTAACATACACGTGATGGGAGTGATGCCATCTCATGAAGCATATGCCTAGAGAATACTGTAGTTTTAACTTACTTATGAATCTGTGAGAACTCAGCACTTGCTATTGCTAGACAGGATTTTTCAGAAACCAACAGTAAAACATCAAGAATGGTCTAAACTCTATAGGCTCCCGGCAGCAGGCTATCTCTGAAAACGTAGCTCCACAAATTTACACAGACGACAAAATTGAAAATAAATCTTTCCTTTTGCTTGCCCAGCTTAAGTAACATAAGGATCCTGAAGAAACAGCTTAACGTCTACAACCTAAATCAGGATATTTACTATATCACTGGCAGACCAAATAGGTCACCTTGAGGACAGGTACCTAAAGTAAAGCAAGTTTCTTGCAACAAATTAGAAACACACACACACACAAATTGTGCAGTTCACATGAAAAATATACAACTAAACACAACAATCTTTCACCTTTTTACCCAAGTCCCTATTTTCAGGATTCAGATCTCAAAAACTGTTCCCCAAGGGTTTTATAAAATAATGATAATATGTTCATACATTCACATATCATACACTCTATCAACACTAACAATTTCCCTTTATCTCTCCCTTCCTATCACATCATATCTACACTTTCTCGCCAGCCATCGGGAAGACCAGCAAAGGCAACTTCCAAGTCAGCGGGTACTAGCCTGACAGCCCGACCTCACTCAGGAATAGACACTTGAAAAAAGCCCTCAATTTCCCTTTATCTTTCTAAGCGTTAATTAGGGTAGTGGCATCCATTGATAATTTTCCTTTTCAAAAACACTCGTAACAATTCAGATTGATTAATTAAATACAATAATCACCAATCCATAATCAACCATCATTCCTCTTGGCTCACCTCAAACCCAAACCAATCCACTGGTCCTGTCACAAACATTAATTACACCCCCAAAACAAGTTAAGCAATATTGAATTGTCGCAGTTAACAGCTTCCACGTTTCTAAAGCCAAATTGACACTGCCCCCCCCCCCCCCCCCCCCCCCCCCCCAACATAATAACAGGCTTCCAAGCACGCACTACATACAATCACCAGTCCATATCAACCGACCATCCATCATCCCCTTTCTCTCTCGCACACCTCAAACCTAAATCTATCAGCTTTACTAATCTTATCACAAACATTACACACAGGAATCAAAATGAGCAAGACTTGAGAGCATGTTTGGATGTCAGTTCAAAAAGCGATGCATGAATTCTACGGTAAATCTAATGATCCACAAACTCCGTTTTGCAAAAGGAAGGGATCTGGATGCTTTAGCGAAACCTCATTTTGTCCCCAAAAGTCCGTTTGCAACAATAAAACAAACATGCACTGAGTTGTTAGTTGTCACGGTATTCTTACTTCAACATCTCAGCAAAGCTCATGGCCTCATCAATCCCGGGAATCGCACCGGCGAGCTCGGAAAACAAGGAGTCCATCCCATCAGCGCCGCCCATGTCCTCATGCTCAACAGTAGGATCCACCTCCTACAATAAGACATCACAACATGCAATAACAACAACAAGACAAAACAATTGAATGAGAAAATAAAAGCAAAGCAATCCCTAAAAGTGAAAGTGAAGAGTACTACCATTGCGTAGAGGTTCGAAAAGCCATTGACGAGAGTGGGGGTTTTGGTGAAACGCTGCTGGAAGGCGTCGCTGAGGTTGTGGGCGGGGTCGGTGGAGATGATGAGGACGGAGGAGCGAACGGTGGCGAGGAGAATGGAGAGGATTGAACTGCATGTCGTTTTGCCGACGCCGCCTTTGCCACCAACGAAGATCCACTTCAGAGTCTCCTGTTCCAGAACGTTCTGCACCGTTCCCTCCACTTGATCTCCCATTCCCTCTCTCTCTCTCTTTGATTAATCAATCAAACCTAACTACGCGGATTCAGATACTCACAAACACAACACAACACCACCACGCACAACCCTTTATTTATTCACCGAAATAGAAAATATACTTTGCCGAACCACAATGATGTGACGCTGGTTTCTTCCTTTTTCTTCTTCTTCTTTTGTGTTTCTCCCTGGATTTCAACTCTCAACAACCTGCAAATCTGGGTTCAGATTGTTTTTTTTTACCTCCAGAGTAAGCAACGAATCCAAATCTTGATCTCATCAAATACTCGAATATACTGTTTTTTCCCCTGGTTTATTTGTTTTCAAATCATTTAACTTTCCCTGTTCAATCAAAAAATAGATAAAATTGTGAGCAATTTACTGTTGAGACAAAAAAGTATAATCCAAATAGTACTAATTAAGTTTCATTATTATGACTATTTTTTTATTATATTATTATCACTATTTATTATGATACTGAAGTGCATGTTAAAAATATATATTTTTTAAAGCAAATGACAAAAATATCATGATTTTAGTGTTTAACAATTAAATTATTTTTTTACAGCAAGGCAAAATTTAATTTAATTTGAATTCACTGTAATGGAGAAACACTTTCCGTATAAAATCATTTTTATATTATCATTTAATAATTTAAATTATGGTTGATATAATTTTTAAGATAAATATATAAAGGTAATAAATTTATTATAAATAAAAATTTATAATTAAATGACGATTAAATAATTTTTCTTTTATATTTATTTTTAATTTGATTCTTTATCTTTTAAAAAAGATTATTTGGATTGTTTATTTATTTCATTTGAGATGTTTTAAAAGTATAAAAATTAAAATATAAATTTTAAAAGATAAAAGATCAAGTAAAACAAAAGTAAATACGATAAAAGATTAAAAAAATCATTTAGCGATAGATGATAATTTTATCAATGTATAACTTTATTTCTTTTGTTATATAACACACAAAATTCAAATAAAAGTGTAACTAACTAATTTTATTTCAATTAATTAAATAGTGTGTGAGCTTTTTCTGAATAATAGAAAAGGTATAATTAGGTCGGGCTGCGGGCAGATTCAATTTTAAGGTGGGTTTTTCCTTTTGACATTTCTAAATTTACTAAGTATACTCCTTCCCTTCTTTTCGGTATGTAAATTAACTTAATGACCTTTTCCTAATATTATTGTTTTTTGAAATTATCTTTGTTTCGCCAAACACCCTTTGTTCTTCTTCAAATGTCAATTTTCTTCCCACCTCTCTTCCAAAAACATGTTTTTTTTTTTCAATTCCTTTGTCCATTGGACCCCTTTATTCTTTTGAAAACGTTGTTTTTTTTGTTTTGTTTTTTTTTTTTTTAATTTGGAATCCTTTCTTTTATAGATGTATATGAGCCATGCAACATGCTAGATTACACAGCACCAGGTCAAGTTGGTTTGAGTTATGTGATTCTCAGGTAGAAAACTACAACCAAAACAACTCAATCTCCACTGAGTTGGTTCAAGTTAGGTTCTCAGATCCTAAAATAAAATTTAAAAAAAAAAACAAGAAAAATGATATGAAAACGCATTGGAAAACAATATGTTGCCAATAGGGCAGAACAAAGTTGAAAAGGTACTAGAAAATATCATAAGAGATTTGCTATTGCATAGTGGAGCTGGGTTTATTTGTTAGAAATTTCAGATGAAGGAGTCGATGTTATTAGTGGAGCAAGAACGGTGACACTAGTAAAGCAGAGCGGGAAAAGAAGTAGGGGTCAACAATGATGACAAAGAAGGAGTTTAGGGCCATTCGTGCATTGTTCTTCACTTTTTCTTTTTCCTTTTTTTTTTAATTTATTTGGTGATGATGATATTGTTGATATATGGTCTTGATACACAGGCGTATCCAGCTTAATGTCTCCCATAAATTTTTCCAATAAATTTTAATATATATATATATATATATATATCCTTAATACTTGTTTGCAGTGCTTATTAAATATTTCAGTGCTTGTTATATGGTTTGCAGTGTTTGTTAATTATTTTTAATTGTAATTCATACATTAGTACTTGTTTATAAGGAGATTAAAATCCTTGTTTTTCATTGAAATGAGAAATACGGTTTAATCATATGTATTTTGTAGAAATCTTTTAGTTTATATTGTAACAGTTTATGCTCAAAGATCTCAAATTCAATACTTCTATCTAAATTAACTCTCATGTTGTCATCATGGTCTTTTGAAATCTCATCGGAAGTTACAATAAGCTTCTTTCATTGTTCTATTCAATCTAGAACAGTAATTTTGTCTGACTATTTATTTGTTTCTTTAGATTATAGTTTATAATTGTTTATTCCTTTAAATTTTCTTTACAAAAAAATTTTGGGGGAATCCCACCATTAAATGTGTGGACATAAATAAATTTTCTTATATTTATCACTAATGTCTTCCTTGATTATTTTTCTGTAGATCAGTCAGTGTTAATATATCTTGATGGTAAGAGCTTTCGTACATAGGCACTACCACGGTGGACATGCAATATTGGTGTCATTCACAACCTCTATGCTTTGATGTGGAGAACAATGGGTTTAGGTACAACCTCAACGTGTGGTGGTTTAATTTGATGCGTGTTCGCTGGTTCATGGATGCAAAGTTTCGACGACCTTAAGGATCTAATGGTTTTAACTTTTAAGGGTTATGGCAATTTGATGGCTTTTAGGGTGGTGGTTCAAGGTGTGAATACACAATGTTTGTTTAATTAATGCGGCTAACGAAGAACTGGAGAAGCATAAACACTGCTCCTTCCATCATGTTTAGTTCGGGTTCAAGTTTCAAGCTTGGAATTTGAGAACTCGAAGATTGAACCAAACAACGCCTTCTAGCGTGCGAATGTTGAGCATGTGCTGCACGGTGCGAAATTTTTTTACCGTCGGATCCAGTAGGCGCGAAATGTTAGGTGTAGATTTAGGACCACTAGGGTGCGAAATGTTAGGTGTAGATTCTGATCCTGACATTTTATGGATTGACGGCTAAACAATATAGTGGGATCCTTTATCTTTTATTTTAGATGTAGATATGAATTTGTAATGAAATTTTTAATTATTATTATTGTTATTATTTTAGTTTAAGGTACATAATTGAAAGAACTTTTGGAATATGAAAAATAGATTTTTAATCTTATGATCCATGCTTAAGTATAAAATTGAAATACAAATGCAAATATTTTGTGCAACGATAATTATATATAATTCCATCAAAAGGAATGTTGAGAATTATGTTTATTTTCATGTTATAAAGATGAAAACATAAACTTTGTCCAATGATAATTAATAGAATGCATTTAACTTATTTTTTTATCTATGTTCGAGATTTAATATGAGATTTGATACAAAATAAAATGATACAAATATTAAATTAAAATTAGTATTACTGTGGCAGGACAAAATTATGTTATATTATGAATTATTTATCTTTTTTGTATTTTTTTGTCACTACTTTACATATAAGCATTTATTGAAGAGATGTATTTTATTTCACAAGCTAATATTTTAATTATTAATTTTTTTTATAAAAACTTGTTATAAACCTGTATACCTATTTATTTCAAATTTATAGTCAACATATCAATAAATAATACATTAGACATGTACAAATAACTAAAATTCATTTTAATAATTACATGTTCAAAATTAATTTTAATTAAAAGTATCCAAATGTAACACCCCGTGTGCACCCGGCGTATTAACATTATACAATATCAGAGTAACGCAGCAAGCATGGAAATGAATAGTAAAGGAAGCATAAATCCAACATAACATACATACTTGATACCTATATGGTGAATTACTATCATATACAGACCAATTTTTCCCAAAACTGTACAACTGACCCCTCAGGGTATCAAAATACAACCAGAATAATCAAAATGGGAGCCAACAAGCTCCAGTCATCTAGGCCTAGGGTTGTCTTCACACTATCCCAGCTCAGGCCTCTTGCCTTGGGATTTCTCAGACACTCCTGTCTCTGTTCCTACACATGAGCCCCAAAACAGGGATGAGATATTCATCCCAGTAAACTCAGGGTTCTCAGAGGTTTCCCTCTCCCTGGTTCACCGCCCAGAATGTCATGAATATACAAGTATCACATAACTAAATAACAATTGCATCAGGTAATGTGATAAGTAAACAGCTATCATAATTCACAGAGATAAACTACATGCACATTGCAGCTTCAATCAAACATATACAATCAACATACAGTGCCTGGATAGAATCATCCACTGAATGGCATGTCTATCCAGGACTTCACATCGAGTACCTGAATAGGATCATCCACTTAAGGGCACATCTATTCAGGAACTCATGCCTGAGTAAGATCATCTACTGAAAGACACATCTACTCAGGACTTGCCGTCCAATACCTGAATAGGATCATCTACTAAAAGGCACATCTATTCAGGGTTTACATGGACGCCTATGGATTATCCCTGGGGAGATCATCCACTTAAGGGCACATTCCCTCAGGGGTCCATAGTTCCTCATCCTACTGGCCAGTAACTTACAAGCAATCACATCACAAACCATTCATACATCATCATCATCATAATCAATTCAACATACACTATCTCAGTGTAACAATATAAGCACATACCCTATCTCAGGGCCAAGCTAGCACTCAGTTGCCAGCAACATCAAACTATGCCATCAACATTCATTACATATACAGTATCACATCATCATAATACATAAGCATACAAGGTGTATCAAACAAGCACCCAAAGTGGGTGTAGTGAACACAAGTAGGGGAAACAATCCCCAAGAACACTGAGCTTACCTGGTCTCAGTTCAGAATCAGCTCCCCTAGTCTCGTGGTGAGCTCTACCAGCA
Source organism: Glycine tomentella (assembly GCA_007407185.1). Lineage (NCBI taxonomy): Eukaryota > Viridiplantae > Streptophyta > Magnoliopsida > Fabales > Fabaceae > Glycine > Glycine tomentella. Next base: position 335,163 of record PYAF01000762.1, read on the forward strand.
AGCTGCACTTCACGCCCTACAGTAGGCATGAATTAAACCATCAGAAACGACATTCAACCGTTTACATGGAAGGAAACACCCTTCCACTCATAACCAATTGAAAATCTTCTAACTTAAGGTTTATATTAGCTTAGCTTTTACTAGACCATGCATTGACCCTTAACGATCTGCCTTAGCCTCACCAAGGCCTCAGAGTTCCTTTAGAACTCTGTACAGCTCAATTCAAAACTATTCTAGAGTTAAGAACTCACATTGGCTCAACTCAGCCAAAACACATAAATAATCACGTTTTCACCGATTATTTGGCCTTATGAATAACTTCTGTAAAGGTACTTTAGGTATTTTAGGTCATAATGTTGCTCATTCACACATCCTTTTTCCATCCCAGAGCCAAACTCAAACTTCATCACAATCTCAGTTTCAACATGTCATATGGCTCAGAACAACCTCCTGACTACATCTCTCTAAAGAACCTAAGCCTAATTCCAGCCCTATCAATACTTGGTTACTATTCACCCAATCTCCCATTCCAAGAATTAAACGGCTAGGACGTGAGTTTCTTGCCTTAATTCAATCAAGGAAGGCTGGAGAAGTCTTTCTCCTAGCTCTGGCGTCCTTGTACCAGCTCCTTTTCCTCTCCAAAGCTTAGCTCTCTCTCAAGAAGCTCAAGGAATGGGGATTCTCTCCAAACCAGGCTGAAATTGGCTCCTAAATGGTTAAATTCAAGATTAAAGGTGATTAGGAGGTGTTTTAATGGTTTATAGTGGAGATATGAAGCTCCTAAGGTGCTCTAATGGCTGCCTGGGCTCAAGGAGGAAGAAGAACAGTGATTTTTCCAGAAAAATCGCGATTTGGCCTTTTATAGGCAGCCTAACCGACATGTCGCGCCCTTGGCGCCACTTTGGCGCTCTTGGCGCCACTTTCCAGTGCCTCTGGCGCCCTTGGCGCCACTTTGGCGCTCCCAGCGCCAGTTTCCAGCATCTGTGGCGCTCCTGGCGCCACTCTGGCGCTCTTGGCGCCAACTTCCAGCACCTATGGCGCTCTTGGCGCCGCTCTGGCGCTCCTGGCGCCAACTTCCAGCACCTGTGGCGCTCTTGGCGCCAGACTCCGTCGCAAAAATCTGTCGCTAAATCCGTCGCTAATCCGTCGCTAATTCCATTACCAAGGTTTTTGCGACAGAATTTTATAAATTTAAATTCCTATTTCTTTTACTCTTTTTTTTTCTTTTTATACGAAGCCCTAGGCTATTATACCAAACATCATTATGTTAAAAAAATCAATTTCTGATATTTGTTATGGAAACAAAAATCACATTACTTTATAATCCATGCAATTATGTGAAATCAATTTCATTCAAAATCAATTTTACTAACACCAATCTAAACACATACTAAATGTATTGTAGTAAAAAATCTTATTTTGTTGGGCAAAGTACTTATGAGGGGCAATATTTTTTTTTAATTTTTTTCATTTGGAGATAAATTTTAAATTCATATCCGTTTGGGATAAGTCATAATAGATATTACAACCTCTTACGACTCCTATTTTTTTTTAAAAGTTAATATTCAAAAATATAAAATATTAAATAAAACAAAAATTGAACATACATTAATTCTTTAAATAATTAAAATAAATATATAATTTACTATTGAAAAAAAAACTAAACAAAATTAAAGTCGTAAACTAATATACGACTTCAATATAAAAACAAAAAAAAATATTACTCTATGACCTTAAAATCATAAAAAGCTTAACACTTTAAAGTTGCATTTTAAAAAATAATAATTTAAGTTATAATTTTTTTATGACTTTAATATTAAAAAAAATAGAATTCGTAACAAATATTATGATTTTCAATTTAAAAATCCTAACATATATTACGAATTATCTCAAATGGATATAAATTTAAAATTTATTCCTAATTAGTAAATTTTTAAAAAAATTACCGCCTACGGATAATTTGGCCTATTTGTTCTTACTAAAATTTCCACTTATTGTGAATTTAGAAGTTCATACTCTACTCATACTAATACTAATGCCAAACAATTTCTCATTCAATCTATTTTATCTTTATCTATATACTTATGTTCTTAATAACTTATTCCTTTTAATTTACCCTATTTTATCTTTATCTTTATGTTCAATTTTAATAATTTTTTAAAAGAAAATGTTAATAGTTAGAAGACTAAAAATGATGTTTTTGATATTTTAATTTTTTAAATCGATTCAATCTAATTATTCCAATCCATCAACTTGTAACACATGGTGGTCTTAGACTAATAAATAATTTCTCTAAACATACTCACCTCTGAATCCTATTCATCCTTTACCAAACAAACGGTCATTAGAATTGGCCTAAAATAACTTTGAAATATAACCATACAAGGAAAGTTTATCTTCATATTAAGAGGGATGGATAATTTAACCTGCTAAAAGGGCAGGTTAACGTGGAAAGATAGGTAACGTTTCACAAGGAAATCCAGTGTCTCTGGTATGCATAATTAAACACAATATTAACCCATATAAAACTCGTGCATATGCATCTTTTGGACCCAAACTAGTGAAAAGGACTAAAGGAGTCTTGAGCGACATGCATGAATAAAATCATGAGAAATATTATTTTTATTTTTAACGAAAAGAAACTGCACGAAGGCTTATATGAAACTCTTCTCGTGATTTCTGTCAAATAGACGAGTTTGTCTTTTACTTTATGAGTGGTGATAATAATTTATAAACTTCTCATAAAATATCTCTATTTTTTTAAGTTTCTCTTTTTCTGTTGCATTATACCACAAATTATTTATCTAATTCTTATCTTCCTATTTCTCAAATAACCAATAAACACATGTAATCGTGCGGGCTTTTACTGTTCTTTCTCGTACTATAAATCTCATTAACATAAATCCTTGTATCAAGACTGTTAAACAATTTTTCAACATCATTTGAAGCTTGTATTTCTGTTTTTTGTTTTGTTTAAATCTTTGTCTTATACATGTTTCCTTGTAACAAAAATATCAGCAACACATTTAGTTCTTTATTTGAAATTTATTAATACTCATAACTAATAAGGGTGAGCATAATTTAAGTATTTATATAATTATAACCATACCTAATAAATAACTAGATTATAAATGAGTATTATAACTAGCTATAACTAGTTTTTAAAATATGGATATATTTGATATAACTAGTTATTGTTTTTAAAATATGGATATATAACTAATTATAAATAAACTAGTTATATAACCAATTATATAAATAAATTATTTG
>PYAF01000762.1:344246-381157 GCA_007407185.1 Glycine tomentella
ACATAATAACAATCAAAACCAGAGTGGTAAATTGAGACAAAATGATGAAGGGTTTCTATATATTATATTTTATATATATCATAGTACCTAAATATGAGAAGATATAGGAACTTATTCATCCTATGTGAGATCTGAACACATAAAATATTCAGTGTTTTTCACTACATATGATATGACTCAATATAGATAGTGTATTTGCATATAATAATCAAACCATTGTTTTCCAAATGACCCAAAAAATGCTAAAAGGTAAGCATTTTTATTTGTAATAATAATTAATATCAAAATTTAATTCCAATTACACATTTTATGGTGATATGTCTAAGTACTTCTAATTAAACAGAAAAAGAAAAATGTTGTAAAGTAGAACATTTGAGTCATCTCTAGCATGACTATGTTCTATTTGTCTCTACCCCTAAGGATCAGCTAACAGGTTAGTAACAATTCATACGCCCAAAGCACCTAAATTGATCAACGATGGCTTCCAATGAGCTTATTAATGGAGCAACTTGTAAGAATTCTGCATAACCATGCAGAATCTACACTTCACATCATCATTTGGCTGGTTAGGCGCTCAATGAAGGATTAAATGTTGCCTTGGTGCATTCATGCATTTCTCAAAACAAAAAAAGCAACAAGGGTTAAAGACACCCTATAAATGTGATTGCAAGTTCATGAAACTGTTTGAATTGTTCTCGACAATTGTAGGCACCAAGCTGCACAATCTCTATTGTATATATTATCAACGAATTGTTCATGTAACCTCAATCAATCAACAAAATCAGTTCCCAAATATTTCTTTAAAATGCACCTTCAACCTCACAGTCTCAAGCACAAGAATGAATTGCATGTACCAAGACAACGAACTCAAACAGAGTAGAAAATGAAACCTAGAAACCCTATGATTAATATGCAAACAAACAAGCTTTTTGGTTCAAAACAGGTGTTAAATAGCTATATGATATATGCTATAAAGTGAAAACAGAATGCTTTCTACAACATTGATTGGTTCAGATACAAAGTGAGGAAAAAAGAAGCAGAACAAATAAGCAATCAGACTCACCATTGGCTGGTTCCAAACAATCATGCAAACAGTCAAAACACATATTCTTACTAACTTCTTAGGAGCCAATGCACAGGCTTCGTTACCTTATCACTACTTGTTTTTAATTTTCTGTCTATGGTTTGTTTTGTTGCTTGCCGAGTCTTTATAGTATTTTTCAATATTTAGAGGCGACACCATATCCATCGAGAAGCCATGAAGGAAAATATTTTGAGCCAGTTTAGTGAGCATGTCAAGACCTTCTCTGATTTGGCAGTTAATTTTAGGAAAATATTCGCCACTCAACGTTTTAGGTTAGCACTGAAGCAAGTAAGTCTCTCCTTAAATACTACTAATAGACACTCACCAACAGTCTCTCTAACCTTTATCACACACCCAATACATGTCTCTCTCTACTCTGGCCATAGCCTTCACACCTCATCCTTTCTCTTTTTAAAAACTCATTCATCACCTCATAACTCAAAGTTGTTCAATCGAAGTGGGCAAGATGATAAGGGTACCCAATATCACAAGGAGTTTCTTCACACCAATTATCAAACCAAAGTGCAAGAAACTAAGAATATCCACATTGGGGAACAAGTTATTCCGGTTATCACCTTCCAGAATCTAGGAACCTATTAAAACCAAGTAGAGCTAGTTTCGTATATATTAACCTGATATAAGTCACTAGTAATAACATCCATCACATAGCATAGATGAATTGAAATTTGAGATTAAGAAACAAAAGAAAAAACACAAATCAATGACAAAATCTGAATCAAGAAACCCTATATTAGAGAAGGAAAAAAAAAGCAGAGATGAGAAATTAACGAACCAGAGAGCAACGGAAGTGAGTGAAGGAGGGTCGAGCAAGAGGAACGAGAGAGCGAGAGTCTGAGCAAGCGAGTCTGAGCCAGCGAGAGTCTGAGGAAGGAGTGTGTGAGCGAGAGAGTCTGAGAGAGAATTTCAAATTCTCTCCATTTAGTGAGAAATTAAAATCCTTTAATTTTAGTTAACTAAAATTTTAGTTAATTGAAATTTTTTAAATTTTAAAATCTTTGAAATAAAATATTCAAAATACTGAATTTTATCTTAAAAGTTTTAAATTCATATTTAAATTATTTTTCCCATTTTAAATACTCTTTCCAAAGATTCTTTTACGAGAATTTGTCCAAAAGTATCCAAAAAAGAACTCATTTTTTTTTTAACTAGAGCCGTAAATTAGAGAGTTTGACAACCTTGATCATGTGAAGATTTTAGGAATGAGAATGGTACTTTACCCATTGGTACACTGTACAAGGAAACTTTGTCAAGTGGCATCAATCAAAAACTGATCAAAGACTTCAGAAGCTCAACTCAGAAAGAAAGTAACAAGTGTCGTAACAGAAACTTGCAATTTAATTACCACTAAACAAGTTGTAAGTTAAGAAAAACATGAATGAAAGAAAATGTCATATACCTAAGATACCTTTGAGCTACCACATCACATATTAAAATGACCAGCAAAAGCCTCTCTGGCCTGTTGAACACGATTCAGCTAATCTCTAGACTGCTTAATTAAGCCTTATAATATAAGGCTGAAGCAAGTATCCCGGGTTATCCATCTGGGTTACCCTAACTACCATTGCTTGGAAACATTGAAGATCTTTTCCAGTATTTGTTTTACCTCAGCATCATTAATGCCCAAATTATTTCGCAACTCATTTGCCAACGTGCTTATCTAACGATTATCTGGAAAGCATGTGCGAACACTGCATATTAGTATCGTGTTTTTTTTATCATCTCCCCATTCAATAGTCTTAGCGCGATATGTTTTCGGACTGCAAGCCTCAGAAGCCGTGCTAAATTCTTGTATGCTACTCTCTTGCTGAGTTTACTTAAACGTGTGGAGAACACGTCTTTCGTTGTAATCACTCAGCAGATCAATGTCTCTATCGGAGAGCTCGAATTTGGACAGCTCTAACCGGCATCTATGTCGGGAGCGACGGTCGTTCAAACGGACTTATGATGGCCTCATCAGTGCCCGTCATTTGAAAAAAGGGAGGATCAAAATAAGTTAAATGCAGTTTCTATTTTAATGGAAACGACCCCTAAAATCACAAAAAACATTGTAGAAGAAACATTCGCTAAAATAGCGTTATACAGAAAATAAGAAACATATGCAACAAACTGAAATAATAACAAGCTAAAATGTTATACAATAAATAAGGAACAAAAGTAACATACTGAAATAATAAATAAATAAATAAAAATAGAGTATCAATTAAACTACAAAATAGAGTAGATCTAAAACGGAAGGCATAAATCAAAGTTCAAAAGTCAATACCCAATTAGAAGATCAAATGAACAGAAAATAATTCTTTTCTCTTTTTTTTTTCCCTTTTTTCCTTTAGCAAAGTTTCATTTTGATCCTTCACATTTTTTAAAGATTTGATCTTTTGTATTTTCAAAAGTTTAATTTTGGTACAAAGTTAGTGTGTCTTTAATTTTATTTGAAAATAATTAATTTAAAATAGTGGTGACTAAAATCACCATTATCTTTTTAAAATACATTCAACCATCTATTTCTATGACCTTCATCATTTTCTTTAACAAACTCTACAACCACCACAACTTAAACAATATAAATACTCACTTAGTTAGATCCACAACCTTCTCACTCTACAGTCATCATCAACAAACAAATCTGATTCACAATATTCATCTACTAAACAACACCATCGCACCACCCATAACAACACTAGTATATACATCATAAATGTTAGATTCCTAAGGTGATAAGAAACTTCATATATGACGTTTCAGTAGTGATTTTGGATTTTTTTCGATTTTTAACAACACTATTTTAAAATATTTATTTAAAAATTAACAAAACAATAATATTATTTGCTAATGAGAATTAGAATAAAAGGCAAAAATGAAACTTTTAAAAAAATAAAAAATTAAATTAAAATTTTTAAAATTTAATATACCAAATTGAAAAAATATTAAAATATAATAAACAAAAAAGTTACATTTAACCAAATAAAAAACACCAGCAAATAAATTTTAAAAGTAATAATAATATATGGAAAACGATTGCATGAATGCATATAGAGAAAATGAGTAGCATCGTGTTGAAAATATAGAAGAAAAGGTACGTGTGACCTGTAATGAGACTAATGAGACGAATGAGAGGGACGAGACGAAAAGGAGTTGGGAAGAGGCTTGCTTGAGAAGTTAGGCAAATCGAGAGTGAAAATGGAAACAATGAAAAAAAAATATTTTTTTGTCTATTTAAAAATTTTCCCTAGATTTTCTATTTATAGATCTTGATATGAATTGATATTCTTAGCAAGATTCGAATTTGTGGAAAGATAGAATACAGAAAAAAAAAAATAGCGTTTAGGAATGTTTCATATTTAGATTATTCCGTACATCAGTCATTTCCAGATAACAATAAATGAGTTATATAACTTCATAGTGGATCGGCAAATTCTTCAGCCAAGTTGGATTTGAACCAGCGTCAGGCTTCGCAACCTCCACAATATTTACAATTATAATTAGTATTAAGTGTACTTTATAAGAAAAATGTTCGTTTTTGTATAATTAAATATACAATAAATAAATATTTCAAATATATAAATTAAATCATATTTTAAATTTATCAAAAATAACTAAAACTGTATTATAAGATTATTTTTTTAGTTTATAAGAAACACATTTATATTATTTAAGATGATTACAACGAATATATATTCTTTCAATCAATTAAATTATTAAATATCATATTTGATTTTATATATTAATACGTTTATCAATTTTATGAAATATTTTTTTGTAATTATCAATTACTAAGTGATTAAGTTTTTAATTTCAATTCATTAATTTTCTTTTATGAAAGTAAAGTATTTTTATAATCAAATGTCATAAAATTAAAGGGTTCATAAAGTAGATTATCAATTAAGGAAAAATTCCTCTCTTCACATGTGTTACTCTATTCACATAATTACGATTAAATATTGTAACACCCCGTATGCATCCGGTGTATTAACATATTACTTAATCAGATTTGCGTAGTAACAAACTTTGATTAAAACCCGCAGAAGCAATTTCACAAAATCATATTTCTTTATTCATTATGTATGGTACATATCATCAAAGCATAAACGAATGCCACAAAAATCAACCACTAGCCTTATCGATCCAGCCAACATAAACAACGGCAGATGCATCAATAATATCTCTACAGATATATCAAGAGAAAAATCATAGGTATATACATATATACATCATCAAGACACTCACAGTGTCTATACAAAAGAATATGCATCGAGTGCTCTGATCTCAAATGATCACTTCCTCACACAAGGGCATACAAAAGCAGCAATGTTTATACAACATAAATGTTGCCAAGCAGCTGCACAGGAACTGTCTCTACTGGGGTCTCCCGCCCTGAGACCTATCAGCTCTGCCAAAAGCATCACCTGTAAAATAACATCCCAAGCAGGGGTGAGATAAACATCTCAGTAAACTCAGGGTTCTTGGAGGTCTTCCCTCCCCCTGGTTCACTTCCATGATATATGGTATAAAAAACAATTAACATAGCACTAACTCGTCATCACGGCTCTCATAAACAGCTCACAGGTGTAACATCGCACTAGTGTCATTCCATTGGACACTTCCAACATCAGGAATGCAACACAGCATATAACTATATGCACCATTGCCTGAGGAGAATCCACTCAGGACTTCACTCATACATATATGGCTCTTCTAAGAGAATTTCATCCACTCCTGGCACCTTCTCTTAGAGATACAACATATATAACTTGGTCTGAGAAAGATCATCCACTGAGGGCACTCATTCACTCAGGACTTTCACACACTTATTGGCTGAGGAAGAGCATCCACTAAAGGGCACTCATTCACTCAGGGCTTTCAATCACTTACTATCTGAGGAAGATCACCCACTGAAGGGCACTCATTCACTCAGGATTCTCAAACAATGTCTGATGAAGATCATCCACTGAAGGACACTCATTCATTCAAGGCTTTCATACACTACCTGAGGAAGATCATCCACTGAAGGACACTCATTCACCCAGGATTCTCAAACAATGCCTGATGAAGATCATCCACTGAAGGACACTTATTCATTTAGGACTTTCATAAACTACCTGAGGAAGATTATCCACTGAAGGGCACTCATTCATTCAGGGCTTTCATACACTGCCCAAATAGGTGTTCTTGGTTGTCATGAACATGCATGCATGATTTATGCATGGAACACCATTTCAACTTAAAATCAACTTCTACACACTCCAAATCATACATCAAAACTGTCTCACCCTCTTGAAACTCAACATTCATCAATCTCACTCCATACCCTAACCCTAACCTCAAGAATCAAGGAGAAATAGGAGGATATTTCAAATCTTAGAGTTCAATAGACCAAAATAGAGGGTAGACTAGCACTCTAAGGCTTCCAATCACAGTTCAGCGACGCCAAACGAAAATGGGTAGATTCAAAACCCACTCTTTTCGTCAAAACACCAACACCAAAGCTCAAAAGCAACAAAGAACAAAGAAAATGACTTTCTTCCTTGCTTGTTTTGTGATTTCAACCACTAAACAAGTGGAAGTGACAAGAAGAGAGCTTGAGAGTGGAGAAGAAACCAAAGAAGAAGAAAAGAGAAGAAGCAAATAACAGAAAACGTGTTCTGCTCCTTTTTAACAAGAAACAGGAGTGCATTCAGCAATTACTAACTATACATGTACCTTCGACAAAGACCAAACTATCCTTACTTCCGTAAATCCATTTAATTACGCAAATATCACTCAAATTACCTTAATTAAATTTAGTGATATTACAAATACCTTGTGAGTTTCATTAAAAATATATAATTATATTAATTAAGGTAATTATAATTATTATAATTTTCATGATTTGAACATTAATTTTCAAACTAATAACACATTTTTTTTGGTAGTAAAAAATTGGGATCGATGGTGTTCTAGTTCTAGTCCAAAGTTTTCTGACCCACGAGAACATTTACAAATGGTATTTACATTTATCTTACTCCTTGTAAATTTAATTTTTTTAGTCACAAGATGTTTGATGTATTGATCATTTTATAACATTTAATTAAGACACTATGGTGCTTCTGTTTCTGTTTTCACATGCCAACTGCAATGGTGACATGGGTTATTAATGCTAGGAGCCATATAATGGTCCCAAGTACAAAGATAACGGAACTAGGAAAAAGTTGTGAGACTAATTTAGCATGGCTATAGTGGCAGCTCCAAAAATGGCAATGAGTGACAGCACAGAGACTTGGCCAATGATGTGGCCATTGCTTCAAACTATAACGCTCCATACACATATAGATGATGCAAGAACAAGATAAGGTGACTCTATCGAGAAAGCAAATGTCTTAAATATGGAAAAAAAGAACAAGTTATTCCAATTTTCTAATGTACCTGTGAGCATGATGTCCATGCTTTGAATAACTCTCCAGTAATCAAAAGCATGGGAGGGATTAAGAAAGCCAAATCAACCACAGTAGAGCTGAAAAGCATATCCATCTGTGTGTTAACAACGAACAAGAAGTTCTTTTATTAAGCTAATACTAAGTCACAGATGCCAAATATATATATATATATATATATGAGATGGGATCATTTTACACCGGTGTAAAACTTTATAGTTTTACACCATTCAATAACTTTTTACTGGATAAGTATTTTACAAAATCCACCGTTAGATTGAAAGTTTATATCATGTAGATCACATGTCTAAAATTTCATAAAAATCCGAAATCATTTGGAATTTAATCAAAATAGTCTAATTTTTACGTATTTTAGAAGTACATATACCGTTAATTTTTACATATATCAATTAGGTTTCAAATGATTTCGGATTTTTGTGAAATTTGATACATGTGATCTACATGATATAAGCTTTCAATCTAACGGTTGATTTTGTAAAATACTTATCCAGTAAAAAGTTATTGAATGGTGTAAAACTAAAAAGTTTTACACCTGTGTAAAATGATCCTCTCTCATATATATATATATATATATATATATATATATATATATATATATATATGCATATGGAGGGCATTAATTTGGAGTACCACAAAAATTAAATCAACTGTGTGGTATGAGGGTTCATTGTAAAGATTGCTTCTTGCAGATTTCACAAAAAGGAGTCCATGATCAAAGCCCTGGATATCATAAGAACACCAACGACACTGAAATGGGGTGATATTTGTGCATCTGCTATTGTGAATAGGTCAAGCCAATCGCCAGAAGTACAGCAGATACCTATTCATGAAATCGATATTTCCGCCTTAGACCTGGTATGGAAGCACCCATTACCATCACTGGAAGAACCTGGAGTAACAAAGCTGAATTTCATTACATTTGAAAATTATGAATACCACAGTTTAGGGGGAAATAATTAGAAAAAGATCAAATTTGAATCTCTGGAACAAATTAGTTAATTTTGAGGCACAGAACCATAAAGCACACAGTGTGCTTAATTCAATATGGAAGTATATGAATGGGACATAGTGACTATGGTTTTGTTTCCTTGTGCCTTTGTCTCTTTGTGGATTTGAACATGAATTGTATATGGTAGTCAAGAAAATCCAAAGATCCCTTTGTTGGGCCATGGGGTAGTCATAACTACAGCAGAAAGCTTCATAAAAGTTTTCCATGGGTTTACCATTTGCTTGGCTGTGAAGCCTTGGAGATAAATCAGAAACAGGTAAACAAATCCGTGAACTAATGTGAATAAGTACCAATCATAGCTGAAATAATCAACCAAATCAGCCATTCATTATCAAAAAAGGTCCCCAGTCAAAGCTCAAAACAAGTTTAAAAAAGGACAAAACATCAAGGTTATGAAATTTACCTTGTTATACACATATTCCAAAAATTTAGGATAACTTTACATACTATAAACTGGAACTATTCAGATGCGGCAAACGAAAAAGAAATACAAATAATTTTTTTATCTGAATGATATTATTAATGACCATAGAGCCAAGTCAAGCGTGTTCATTAGTATTCATCTAATCAAAAGATCCACACAGTACCTAATGGGGTATCAAAGTTAGTGCATGTTCATTGTTCAATGAAACAGGCGAAGTTGATGAACAAAGTGAAATAGAAATCATATATAAACTAACCTTCACAACCATTATAAATGGAAAATCATCTGCCCTCTCTACGGTTCACCTCAAAATGGCGTAGTAAATTTCAGTAGTTTTCATCCATTACTGATAATAGAGATATTACAAGCTTCCATAGGTTCATCCTCAGCTTGAAAATAATCTCCACACTACAAAAATGGAGTTAAAACAAATAGTAAGAGGAAGGAAAATTTGATTAAGAGAATAGGCAAGCAAGGGGCATGTGCCAAGTACCTTGTATTTGTCTCTCAACTTAGTAAGCATGATAATTGAGGGGCAGTGATATTGGACTATCATTTCCCAGAAATCATCATATGTATGTGGAAGTGGACATCTTGTGTAGCTATAAAATGGGATACATTTGCTGGGAATGAGATATACATATATTGAGGGTAAATCAAGTCAAAGTAAGAGTAAATTTAACCCCTTCAAATCTCCTCCCACAATCATTATTTTTCAAAGCATATCAGATAAACAAAAAAAGGAAATTTATAGACAAAGCTTGCATTCTTATACATATATCCAACTAATCCAAGTGTTTTAGGTCTATAATCTGCACTTGCTTTAAGAACAACCTTCTTCATGTCAACTGAAACATGAAAAGACTTTCATTTTCCCCAATCCCCAAACCTTGGTATGCAGTGTATTGGTAAGTGATAAACTTTCGTGTTACAATGTACTTTGTATTGAGCATCAAGAGCGGATCTAGTTTTAGAGATACTAATTTTATTACTGAACAATATGAATACGAATAAAATGTAATTAAAAGGAGACTTTATAGTGACATCAAAATGTTTTTATTTGAAAGAAGTGAATCAATCCAAATTTCTCTATGTCAATGTTTCAAGAACATAGATTGAGCTGTGCACGAAACATAATCTAAAATATGAAAGCAAGTTCATTTCCCTATAACACAATCAGAAATTCTCTTAATTGTTATATTTGAAAAAAATGCACTAATCCAAATTTTTCTATGTTAAAGTTTCAATAACACATATTCATCTATGCACTAACAAGAATCTAAAATATGAAACACTTCTAAAACAATTTCATTTTCCTATGATACAATCAGACATTTTCTTTATTGTTACATTCCACGAATTTTAAATAAAGTAACAAAGAATTTTGAGTAATATGAAGAGATATACTTTATTGATAGTTAAAGGCCCGAAACTACAAATTACATCAAATAAATTCTTGAACTCATATTCCAATATATTCTATCAACTCATTAAGCAATATAATCAATTTAAGAGAGTAAAGAGTGACATTATTGGACTTCTGCATATCTTCTAAACAACCACCCTCCAAAAATATATTTACCCTTTATATCCATGTCCACCAACTTCTTGTGTTTGGCTCACACTTTTTTTAGCTTGTTTTGTACATATACGAGTGATTTCTTATTCGCGATTTCCTCAAGTTTGTGATTTCCTACTCGGAAGGAAAGGCGAAAGAAGGAAAGGTGAAAGAGTTACTGTTGAAGTTGCATTGCGATGTTGATTCTTGCAACATTGATGTGCCACCTCTTTCAAATTGAAGCCTAAATTTGGATCCTATTATATTTAAAAAAAAAAAAAAGAAAAGAAAAGAGAAGAGGAGTATACGATGAAATTAGAGATTTGATAGTTACATAATATCTTAATTTAAATTTTAAATATTTAAGAGAATTTATTATTTATTTATCTTTATTTCCTCCCAAAATCACATATTTTTATAATTTATCCACACAAAGTGTTATCTTTAACTTACATTTCTTACAAAAAAATAATGTATAACCATTTATTTATTTTCTCTTAAAACTTATTTATATTTTTCTTATTTATCTTATTTTTATTTCCTAAAAAATGTGTTTCTATCATTTATCCAAAAAAACAATTTATTGATAATTTATCTATTTTTTTCAAAAAGTTAATTTATAGTTTATTTATTTTCTATGAAAAGTTTAGTTATATTTTACTTATTTCTGTAAAACATTATGTGTCTCATGTATAAAAGTAGTGTTATTTTGATTTAATGAGAAAAGGGTAAAAAGGTAATATTGGTATGGAAGTTATGGAAGTTATGAGAAGTTACTGTTACTGGAATGTATAAAATAGATAACTGTTGATAGGTGCAGTTATCAGAAAGTATAAAAGACATTTGGTTTCTGAAAAGAAAGACATAGAAACATAAAGGCCTTCATTGTCTGCCAAAAAAAGTTGTATCTCAGCCCTATCAAAGAAGATACAAGAATCGAAAGGGTCAAGACTATGAGAAAGTATTCTACAATTAAAGAATCTTCCGCGATTATGGACAAAGGTATGTCTATGTAAAACTCATGAATTCTCAAGATCCTTTTCATGTTCTTGATATGATTGTTATGGAACATGAATTATAGATTAATGCTTACATGTGATATCAGAGCATGTGTTTGGGAATTCATGTTTTTTCATGTATGGTTATGAATGAATTCTTAATTCTTAAGAAATTAAGGTTTTGAAAGTCATGATTAAGAGAAAAATACTTTCCATTAACGATGTACGGATTCTTTTGAAGAAAGAATAAAGACGTAAACAATGATGACTTTATATATATATTGAAAAATCAATTCAACGTTTTGATTTGATTTTCATGATGACATTTTCATCAAATCTGATGCAAGTCTATTGATATATTTATGCTATGCAATTATTGTGGATACCTCTATTGAATTCACTTATTGTAAGACCCACTATTTATGGTTTCATGAATTCGCATTATGTGGCATAAATATATATAAAAGTTGTAGACCTTTATTGTTAGTTCTTGGTAATTAGAGAACAATTGAAGTTACCAAGAATATGGTGAAGTGTAAAAATCACTCATTGTTTATGAAATGTTGATAGTTTGGAATTAAGTATGATGAATTTGTTAGTCACCAAAGTGGCCAAATTCTTGATGGATTGATTAGTTCCAAACATTATGATTGTTTATAGTTTGGAATTAAGTATAGTGAATTTGTTAGTCATCAAAGTGGCCAAATTCTTGATGGATTGATTAGTTCCAAACATTAAGATTATGTTTCAATTACCATGACTGTGATGCTATGAATGATATAAAATTATTATTTATGTTGTGGTATATTGAAGTTCATTATTATAAGACAGTTAAGGATCAACCCAAAGGATGATTACTTGTTTTATAGTAAATGAACATGAATGTTGATATTAATGATACACTTCTGGTTTTATTTGGACATCCAAAGATGACAAATATTTCTAGTTGGGGTATGCATCATTATCAAATTATGTGAAATCTATATAACATCATTATGATTTAATGTTGTATATTAATGGATCCCCAAAGGTGAACATTAATATGCATTGAAGTTAGTATGTGACATGTATGACTCAAAGCATTAATGTTTTAAATGTTATATCTTAAAGTATCTGTTGCTACACATTCGCTTTTCTCAACTATTACAATTTTCAATGGACTAAACTTCTCTGAATGGAAAGAGCAAATTGAATTTTACCTTGGGGTAATGGATCTGGATTTGGCTTTTAGAGAAGAGAAACCTAGTGTTATTATTGATGCAAGCACAGAGGATTAAAGAGTCCATTTTAAGAATTGAGAAAGATCCAATAGGTTGAGTCTGATGTACATGCGAATGAGCATTGCAAACTGAAAGTGCTAAAGAAATGATAAAAACTTGTGGAAGAGTGCTCCCAAATCGCTGATAAGTCTCTTGCTGGGACACTTATGAGTACGCTGACCACCATGGAATTTGATGGTTCACGTACCATGCATGAGCATGTTATTGAAATGATAAACATTGCAGCAAAATTAAAATCATTGGGAATGACGGTGGATGAGAATTTCCTGGTGCAGTTCATATTGAACTCATTACCATTTGAGTATGGTCCTTTCCAAATGAACTATAATACCATGAAAGAAAAATGGAATGTGCATGAATTGCACAGTATGTTAGTTCATGAGGAAACCAGAATAAAGAACCAGGAAATTCATTCCATCAATTATGTTAAACATCAAGAAGCTGAAAATAAAAGTGGTAAGAAACATGAGAAGAAGGGAAGAGGACCAATAAAGATCAATCAGGCCTTCTCTTCTCAAATCCACAAGAAGAAACATAATGGAAACAAATGTAATTTCTGTGGTAAGGCTGAGCACTTCCCAAAGGATTGCCCAAAACGTAAGGCTTGGTTTGAAAAGAAAGATAAGCCTAGTGCTTACGTATGTTATGAATCAAACCTTGCTGAAGTTCCTTATAATACTTAGTGGATTGATTCTGGATGTACAACTCATGTTTCTAGTGGTAGTTTCAGTTTGTACTAGCACAATCATTTGATTGGCAATGGTACCTTATGTAATGGATTATACTATTATGTTTTGATAATCTTTATGCTGAAACACTTATGACTCTGCATCATAATGTTGGTACTGAACGTACCTTAATGAATGAATGTTCTGCTTACTTGTGACATAAACGTTTGGGATATATTTCCAAATAATGAATTGAAAGATTGGTAAAGAATGAAATCCTTCCGGATTTAGATTTTACTGATCTGAATGTTTATGTGGATTGTATTAAAGGAAAACAAACAAAACACACAAAGAAAGGAGCTACAAGAAGCACTCAGCTTCTTGAAATTATACACACTGATGTATGTGGTCCGTTTGATGTTAATACTTTCAATAAAGAAAAATATTTTATCACCTTCATTGATGATTATTCACGTTATGGTTATATCTATTTGCTACATGATAAGTCTCAAGCTATAAATGCTTTGGAGATTTATATTAATGAAGTTGAAAGGCAAATAGATAAAAAAGTGAAAATTGTCAGATTTGATAGGGGTGGTGAATATTATGGAAGGTATGATGAAAGTGGACAACATCCGGGCCCATTTGCTAAATTCCTGGAAAAGCGAGGTATTTGTACTCAATACACAATGCCCGGTACACCACAACAAAATGGTGTTTCAGAAAGGCGTAATAGGACCTTGTTGGATATGGTTAGGAGTATGTTAAGTAATTCTTCTTTACCCATTTCATTGTGGACTTATGCTCTAAAACTGTCATGTACGTATTAAACAAGGTTCCTAGTAAGTCAGTCCCAATGACTCCTTTTGAACTTTGGATTGGAAGGAAACCTAGTTTAAGACACCTACATGTTTGGGGTTGTCAGGCAGAAATTAGATACTACAATCCACAAGAAAAGAAATTGGATGCAAGGGCAATCAGTGGTTATTTCATTGGTTATCCAGAAAAGTTCAAAGGGTATAGATTTTACTGTTCTTATCATATTACGAGGATCATTAAATCTGAAAATGCTAGGTTCATTGAGAATGGTGAAGTTAGTGGGAGTGAAATACCACGTAAAGTGGATATTCATGAAGTGAGAATACAAGTTTCATTGACTTGTAACTCTAGTAAAGTTGTTGTTCCTCATGTTATTGAACCGATTAATAATAATGAAGAATAACAAATGAATGATCCCATTACTCATGATGAAATTATTGCCAATGAACTGAATGAACCCGTTGTAGAAGAATCACGACAAATAGCATTAAGAAGATCTCAAAGGGAAAGTAGATATGCTATTTCTAATGACTATGTGGTATATCTACAAGAGTCTGAATTTGACTTGGGTGTAAAAGATGATCCAATTACGTTTTCATAAGCCATGAATAGTGATAATGGTGATAAGTTGTTAGATGCCA
Organism: Glycine tomentella; assembly: GCA_007407185.1. Classification (NCBI taxonomy): domain Eukaryota; kingdom Viridiplantae; phylum Streptophyta; class Magnoliopsida; order Fabales; family Fabaceae; genus Glycine; species Glycine tomentella. Next base: position 359,177 of record PYAF01000762.1, read on the forward strand.
TAAAAGATGAGTTGAAATCTATGGAACAGAATAAAGTTTGGAACCTAGTTGAGTTACCGGAAGGGTGCAACAGAGTTGGTTGTAAGTAGGTCTTTAAGACCAAATGTGACTCTCATGGTAACTTGGAACGTTATAAGGCCGGACTAGTTGCAAAGGGATTTACTCAGAAAGATGACATTGACTACAAAGAAACTTTATTACCGGTTTCAAGAAAGGATTCTCTAAGAATCATTATGGCATTGATGGCTCATTATGATCTAAAGTTACACCAGATGGATGTGAAAACTGTCTTTCTAAATGGGAATTTAGAGGAAGATATGTACATGGACCAACCAATAGGGTTCATAGAAAAGGGTAAAGAGCACATGATGTGCAAACTTAAGAAATCAATCTACGGATTTAAACAAGCTTCAAGACAATGGTATCTTAAGTTCAATGATATCATTGTTTCCTTTGGATTTAAAGAAAACATTGTTGATCAATGTATATATCTAAAGGTCAGTGGGAGCAAGTTTATATTATTGATTCTGTATATTGACGATATTTTGCTTGCAACTAATGATGTTGGTCTTTTAAATGAGACTAAGAAGTTTCTCTCTAGTAACTTTGAAATGAAAGATATGGATGAGACATCCTATGTGATTGGGATAGAAATATTTTGTGATAGATCACAAGGATTGTTGGGTTTGTCTCAGAAAGTATATGTCCTAAGAATGAATGGGAATGAAAAGAAATGGAAGCAATTCCGTATGCATTACTTGTTAGTAACTACTTGTATGAGACCAATATTAGATTTGCAGTTAGAATATTGAAAAGATACCAGAGTAATCCTGGTATGCATCATTGAAAAACTGTAAAGAAAGTTCTGAGATATTTGCAAGGCACTAAAGGTCACATGATTACTTATATGAGGTATAATAACCTCTATATCATGGAAAAGTGTGAAGCAGTCTGTAATTGCTGCATCCACTATAAAAGCTGAATTTGTGGCATGCTTTGAGGCCATGGTTCAGGCTAAATGGCTACGAAACTTTATTTCAGGGCTTGAATTGGTCGACATTATTGATAAGCCGCTGAAAATTTATTGTGATAATTCCGTAGCAGTCTTCTCTTATAAAAAAAATGACAAGTATTCAAAAAGGTGCTAAGCATATGGAATTAAAATACTTTGTCATTAAAGAAGAGTTTCAGAAACATAGAGTGTCTATAGAGCATGTTAGCATTGATCTTATGATAGCTGATCCCTTGACGAAGGGATTACCGCCCATGAGGTTCTCTGGTCATGTATGTAGTATGGGCATTATGTCAGCTAATGAATGTTGATCATTATTGAAATTATTGACTATTGACACTCTGAATTCAATGATGTTTAAGTTTCTGAAAGTAATCCTGTTTTCAAATTTATGTATACATGCATGTATGAATGATGATTTTGAGAAAACAGGATTTGTCCCTAATGAAGACATAATAGTATTATTGTGGGACATTATGATGTAAACTTCCATTAAAATATCATGTTAGGAAGAAGAACTAATATAGTGGTACATGGAAGGAACTATGCCGATTTGATAGCATACAACCGCCATGACTCATATTAGTTTTTATTTCTGATCATGATGTATGATGAGACCAATGTATAGAACCTTTACCCTTATGTATGTGCATTATGATGAATTTTCATTAAATCATGAAGGGACACTTTATGACATGAGCCAAGTGGGAGAATGTAAAACATTATGTGTCTCATGTATAAAAGTAGTGTTATTTTGATTTAATGAGAAAAGGGTAAAAAGGTAATATTGGTATGGAAGTTATGGAAGTTATGAGAAGTTACTGTAAGTTACTGGAAGTTATAAAATAGATAACTGTTGATAGGTGCAGTTATCAGAAAGTATAAAAGGCATTTGGTTTCTGAAAAGAAAGATATAGAAACATAAAGGCCTTCATTGTCTGCCAAAAAAAGTTGTATCTCAGCCCTATCAAAGAAGATACAAGAATCGAAAGGGTCAAGACTATGAGAAAGTATTCTACCATTAAAGAATCTTCCGCGATTATGGACAAAGGTATGTCTATGTAAAACTCATGAATTCTCAAGATCCTTTTCATGTTCTTGATATGATTGTTATGGAACATGAATTATAGATTAATACTTACAATTTCTTCTAGTCGAAGTTTTTTTTTTCATAAAATACTTTTGTTTAAAAACAAGCAACTACCAAATTTTGATGGACAAAAAAAAAATTAATAACATTTTAGGAGTAGTAAACTATTAAAGTTTTTGAAAAGTAATATTAAATTTTCTCTACAAAATTGTTTAAAAAATTGAGGGATAAAGAACGTGTGAATCTTGTGAGTTTTTTTTTACAAGTGAATTTGACACCATATTTAATACAAAACTATAATGTGTGAATCTTGTGAGTTTTTTTTTAACTCACTATATTTTATTCATGCAATGTTTGATTGAATTATAACTTTTTATATTTATACTTAGTATTATTTGAATTTAATATTATTTTAAAAAATATGTAATAAATAATTTTATCATTTTAAAATATTTAGTATCGTATTAAATATAATTACATCAAAATTTAGTAAAAGATTAATTGTATTTTAATTGAACAAATGTCATCAAATATTAAAGTCTATTGAAATTTATCATTATTATTTTTTATCTAAGTAATAATAATTATTTCCTTAAAAAAGTAATAATAATGATATAATACATATATAAAATGTATAAATTCAAAAAAAATATTTAAATTAAAATTTATTAAACATGTGTGTTGCATGTATTTATTTAAATATGAAAAATAATTTATATATATATAATATTTTAAAATATAAGAAGATAATTTATTATAAATAATTTATTGTAAATGAAAATTTTAAGTATTATTTGCAGTGTTTTAAAAACCGGACCGACCCGGCCGGTCGGACCGGTCGAACCGTGACCTGGTGGCTGGACCGGGTCGAGTCTATCAACGGATCGGAGATGCTTTCAACCCGGAATAACCCGGTGTGACCCGGCCGGGTTCAAGGTTCAACCGCCGACCTGTTGACCCGGACCGAGTTGCTATTTAGAAAAGAAAAAAATTTTCTCCTGCCTGGAGCTGCTCCCGCCTTCTCCCTCCACACTTGGCATAAATACAAAATACCTTCACGCACACTATGAAGGAAGCGGAACTGGAAACAGGAGAGAAGAGGCTGAATAGAAATTCAACCATATCTGTTGAAAGCCAAAAAGAATAAAAGAAGCATAGAAGAAGACAACAACCAAAGAAGAAAAGAAGAAAGTGTCGAGAGAAGCATTGAAGGAGAAGAAAGTGCAGCACGCCGGGAGAAGCATGAAAGAGAAAAAAGTGTAGCAGCTGCCAAAATGAAAACAAAGAAGTGCGGCGGCGCTTGGAAAGAATAAATTGGCAGCACAAAAGCTTTAATATATGGGAATAGGGTTTTTTTTTTTTGCATTTGGGCCCTGTACCATAACAACTTTGCTTCCTGCACTCCCTTTATTACTTACTATACTCCTTTTGCCTTTTTTTTTATATTAAAAATCGAACTTTTGTTTTAATTTAAGTAGTTACTAATTACACTTTCTTTTTTATAATGTACTTTACTTGTCTTATCAACTTTAATACTTCAATTATTATTTTAAATTTTTTAATATGTTTTTCTTAATCAAATAAGTTATTGGATGAAAATTAGCATTCTATAATTTTTTATTCATAATTTTGTTTCTTGAACTTAAATTTATTTAGCTTATGTTTATGACCTTTGTTACTTGTTTGTTTGAACTTTGACAATGACCTTTTTTTTTATATATTAGTATCTAATTATCTATGTTATGGTTTGTGATGCCTTATTTTATTTAGCTTATGTTTGTAATATTTGGTACTTGTTTGTTTGAACTTGGATAATAATGTTTTTTTTTTACATTTTGCTATCTAATTATCTATGACTCTATGTTATGAAAAATATTAATTTGTGATTTTTTATAAATATTTTAAGACATTGTCATGCGGGTCAACTGGTTCGATCACTAGCCAAGTTATGCGGGTCAATCAGTGACCCACCGGTTTGACCATTGACCGGGTCATGCGGGTCAATCAGTGACCCACTGGTTCGACCATTAACTCAGTAACCCAATACCCTGACCGGGTCAGTCACCGAGTCGGTTTTTAAAACACTGATTATTTGTATTTTTTAAAATTAAGCATATTGATTGAAAAAAAAAATCATGAGGTTATTATTATAAAATAAAATATATAAAAAATATTATAATTTATCAAAATAACTTATCAAATATTTCCTTATAAATGATATATTTCATATTTATTAACATTTAAGTAAGAGAAAATAAAAAATAATTAATTTAACTCTAAAATCAGTAAAAATGAGTCTAGTTTTATAGCACATAATCATACTAATAGTTCTGAAAAAAATCATAATAAAGGTATGAATAATTTTAGATTTATATAATTTTTCACTCATATAATTAGTGTGAAGGGAGTAAAAAGTATGATCAAACATTTATTTTTTTATTTTCAACTCTATTTTTTTATATGAAAGTTATAAATTTAAAAAGAACCTAAAAATAATTATGATTATATGAATATAATCTTAACTATAAGAAACAAGTGAGTTTATTGTTTTGATCTTAACTATAAGAAACATAAACTCACTTTAAGATGTATTTCTTATTAATTTTCTTTTATACCCTTAATTTATTGTGCAAGATGGACATTCATTCTTCATGCAAGTGGATCCATTTATTGACCTATTAACCATACAAGCACATTGATTAGTGGAAAAATATCATCTCTTTAATTATGAGTTGTCTCATTAAATATTATCACTATTTTCTATGGGTATTTTTGGAATAATATTTAAATTTATGATACTATTAATTAAATTAACTAACTTACCTAAATTTTATGGGTATTTGTTTCTTATATAAAAGACTAGATATATATAGATTGCTATTTGGTGTTCAAAAATTTCACCAAACAAAATTTGTTGGTAGATAAATATAATCAGCCCCAATTAACATTATAGTAGAACTTTACTTAAACGTACAATAGAAAAAAAAATAAAAGATCAACATAGTATGAAATAAAAGAAAGAGACCAAGGGTCTCCTACTCTACCAAAGTTGTGTGAGCATATTATTTTTATTTTGTCTCATCACATGTAAAAAATTATAATATAAACATCCCTAGATGTATATTTTCCTTCAGAACAAACTATAGATAGGTTTACTATCTAAATGAACTTAATGTAAGATGTTTGATTATAAAAAGAATATGTAGTGGCATATTATTAAAAGTTTTCAATTGAAAAAAAATAAAACATGCTAATTTGACATCGAATTATATTTTTCATGCACTTTAGAAATTAAATTGTATGTGCAATGTCTGTCAATGCTAAACCAATGGTCTCCTTTCTTCATCTTCACCTACATAATCTGATTGTGCCATCAGTTCTTTGTCCTCATAAGGTTTGGGAATATTGGCAATGGGAGAAGTGTTTAAGGCCTTCTTGTTGGATTTTTCATCAAGAAATATCTTCATTGTAATCCCCATAGCTATGAGTAGAAGTCCAGTTGCATGCTGCTCTGTCAATGGTTTTGTAAATATAAGGTATGATAGTAGCAATGTCACTGCCTTTCTTGCAGTTGTTATCTGTGACAAAATTAAATTAGGAAACAAACTCAGTTGGGACCACCTAAAGGGTTTAACATAGGAATATCTTAATTATGTTGTGAAAGCTTTAGCTTTGAATTTGATAGTAAAATAGGTAAGAAAATTGGACAGAATAAAATGTTACACAAATTTAGATTATCCAACTGTTCCAAATCAATTTTCAATTCCAATTCAAAAAATTTAGTTACAAGATGTTTTAAGTATTGATCATTTTATAACATTTAAGTAATGATGCTTCTCTTTTTTGTTTGCATGTACCAACTGCTACAGGAAGTTATGATGACATAAGAGAGTTATTAATGCTAGGATCCATATAATGGTCTAAAGTCCAAACACATAATGGAACTAGGAAAACTTGTCAGACTAATTTACCATGGCTGTGGTGGCAGCTCCAAAAATGGCAATGAGTGATAGCACAGAGACTTGGCCAACAAATGTGGCCATTGCTTCAAACACTAACACTCCATACACATATAGATGCTGCAAGAACAAGATAAGGTGACTCTATTGAGAAAGCAAATGTCTAAGTATGGAAAAAAAGAACAAGTTATTCCAATTTTCAAATGTACTTGTGAGCATGATGTCCATGCTTTGAATAACTCTCCAGTGAAAAGCATGGGAGGGATTAAGAAAGGCAATCCCACCACAGTAGAGCAGAAAAGCATCTCCATCTGTGTGTTAACAATGAACAAGAAATTCATACATTATGTTAGTAATATACAACTAAATCACAAATTTTACAGTAATGCCTTCTCATATATAAAAATGCATATGGTGGAAATTAATTTGAGTACCACAGAAATTAAAACACCTGGGTGGTCTGAGGGTTCATTGTAAAGATTGCTTCTTGCAGATTTCCCAGGAAGGAGTCCATGATCAAAGCCCCGGATATCATAAGAACTCCAATGGCACTGAAATTGGGTGATGTTTGTGCATCTGCTAATGTGAATAGGATCAAACCAATCACCAGAAGTACAGCAGATAGATATTCATGAAATGGATATTTCCGCCTTAGACCTGGTATGAAGGCACCCATTACCATCACAGGAAGAACCTAAAGTAACAAAGTTGAATCTAATTACATTTAAATATTCTGAATAACACAGTTTAAGGGGGAATAATAACTAACAAGAAAAAGATCAAATTTGAGTCTCTTGAACAAATTAGTCAATTTGGAGGCACTGAAGCAAAATTCACCATGAAAGTAATGGAATTGGACATAGTGACAATGATTTTGTTCTTGTGCCTTTGCCACTTACCTTTGTGGATTTGAACATGATTTGTGCAGGGTAGTTGAGAAAAGCCAAAGATCCCTTTGTTAGGCCATGGGACCCCATAAGTACAGCAGAAAGCTTCACATAAGTTTTCCACGGGTTCACCATTTGCTTGCTTGTGAAGCCTTGGAGATAAATCAGAAACAAGTAAACAAATCCTTGAACAAATGTGAAGTACCAACCATAGCTGAAATAATAAGCCAAATCAACTATTTCATTATATTGAAAATATCTCAAATCAAAAAGCTCAAATCAATTTATGTTTAACCAATGAAAAAGTACTGAGGTTATGAAATCCACCTAAACTGAAGCCTGTTATACACATATTCCTGAAAGTCAAGCATGAGAAAAAGAATTATTTTGCAGTGGAACTTCACTTTACATTCCAGAAACTGAAATTATTCGGATGCAGCAATCAAACAAAAAAAAATACAATTTATTTATTTATTGGATGATTCACTAAAGTTGCTGGCAGAAATAGTACAATTGAAGCCTAAATTTCCAATGAGAATGCGAAAGCATGATTAATCATCAAGCCACTTACCTTGTCATGAAAAACCAGAGGAAACAGATAGTGACAAACAACAACAAAACAATTTTAACCGTTTCCACAAACAGAAAGAAACAATAAAATCGTTCTTTTTTTCTTCTCCCATATGTTATCCATATCTGATACCCTAGGCTCAAGAAAACATAAAAGAAGACCAAGGCTTATGGTGGTTTTACAGTTTCAAACCAAATGATATTATTGAAGAAAAATAACCAGCTAAGTATATGCACATGTGTCTATACTCTATACATATATATCGTACCTCACATATGCCATTAACTATATATCCAAAGAAGAAACCAGAAGAACAAATGAGGAATTGTTGCCATTTGGGTCTGTGTGAGAGAGAAATTCCAAATAAAGTACGAGCTTGCTCTGCGTTTGACATCACTGCTTCTTCTGCTATGGTCACTACACTGTCCCAAAACCAAGGTTCAATGAAAGAAAGTTGCCGTGTGTGGACTTTGCTTTCCAAGAAACAGAGACAGACATATATATATATATATATATATATGTTGCAGAAGAAAAAAAAAATGCGGTTAATGTATGTTCAGTCCATACGTGGTGGATATACTTGTACAAATAATGTAGTCCACACTTAACAGGTGGAAGAATATTATATCTATACGGCGTATATATATACAAGCTGAACAGTTAATTAAGTAGTAGAATAGTGATAGTCCTTGAAAATATGAAATGAAAATCACTAATTAATCTTTGAAATGATAAATACAAGTTGTACTGAACATTTCGGGGGATTAATGCATATATTATGATAATGATAATTTTTTTATTCTGAGGAAAGGAAACAAACAAAGCTACCATAACCCATCCTTGAGAAGATGATAATGATAACAAGTACTAACTAATATAATTCAAATTTATAATTTTTAGAAATTAATATGAAATTTTTATATTATCAATGACAAAATATATTTCATGTTAAAAGTTTATAAACAAATTTTTTCACAGTAAACTGTTCAAAAATTTATACAATTATGATTTATATGAATTGTGACTTGTCAGAAAACTGAATAATAAAATAGAGATAAATATAAAAAATAATGTTATAAATAATTTCCTTATATAGATAAATGTATAAGTCTATCTGTGCTCCCATTGTTTCACATTCTCCACTACCATTCACATACACTTTCATATTCATTTGAATAATTTAAATGTAACGGAATATCAAAAATTAATTTTAAATATTCAAAATTCAAATACACTCTTAATATATATATATATATATATATATATATATATAAAAGTATGATAAAACATTTTCTGTACTGGATTTTCCTATTCTAGAAAATATGAGATGTAATGCTCACATTTTTAATTCTAGAAAATCCAAATTTTATACTAAGTATGAAAGTTAAATTCACAATATAAATTTACAATATATAACCTCGTGCAACAAATCAAAAAAAAAAAAAAAAAAGAGAAGAAAAAATCTCGTGCAATTTTTAAGCACCAGTCCCATCATCATTATACAATAGGAACAAATGTGATACCAATAGATGACGAATGCATGACACAGACACAGTTCATGTTGGACAAATAAGGCGGGGTCTCCGTCTCTTCCAAGTCGTTTTCATTGAAATTTTTCATCCAATAAAACGTTACGTCCGCTATACTAGTATTTTAGTCTGTGGGTTAAATATTTATTTTATACAACTAAAATTTATAATATTTTTAAAAAAATATATAAATCATATTATCATTAAAATATGTAATTCATAAATATATTTATATTATAAATTATCAATTGTGACTTGTCAGAAAAAATGATAATTATAATAAAAAATGATATTTGTGATTATAAATTATGTTTTAGATTTATGATAAATAATTATTATATTGGGATATCAAGTTAGAACTAAATAAATGTTTTTTTAAAGGTAGAGTTAAATATTTTTAAAATGATAGATTGAAAAAGAAATATTATTTTAAATAATTCAGTAGATATTAAAAGTTATATATATATATATATATATATATATATATATATATATATTCTTTAGGCGTACCTCTTCTGAAGTTTGATAGGTTTTATACCAGTATTTATCTCATATTTTCATTAAGTTTATTTTATTCATCTCTTGTGATTTGAATTTTTTATTTAATATATCATGAAAAAAGAATTTTTATTTAATACTTATTATTTAAAGTATATGACAAGATAAATAATAAGGAAATACTACCAAAGTGTGGATGACTTTCGTCTAGGCTCGTCATCTTCAGAGTCTCTAGTTGTTCTTAATTCTTGTCCTTTAATTATTAGTTCTCTCGTGTTATTTATCTTTTTTTTTATTGGAAAAACAGAGTACAATCAAACTGTAGGTAAGCAAACCCTGAAGCCATCAGCTAATAAAGGATAGCATTAATTTTTTTTTTTACATAATTACATGTAATTACATGTGATGAATTGGTTTACAATAGAGAAAAGAGAACCCATGAATGTGACTAAATGCTTTTAAAAAAGATCTTAGATTTAAATTATGGATAAAAAAATATTTTTTAAAAAAGAATATCTCATTAAAGATATTCAATTAAATTTTTCGAAAAAAATTTATTTTCACTAATCAAAGGAAAGAGAGGAGATTTAGAAGAGAAAAAAATATTTATATAATTACATTAAATTATTCTTAACTTGATAATTTTAAGTGACCATTTTAAGTATGTAATAAATTTATTTATTTAATTTTCTTTTCTTTTTCTTACTCTTGGTCCTCCCCAACAAAAGAAGAAAAAAAAGAACAAGATATTTCTACCTTCCATGGAAACCTCTTCGATCAGTGTCTTTCCCTCGTTAAAATTTCTCTCTTTTCTTTTTCTTTAAACTAAACAATATTTTAGGTACTAACTGTGTATTAAATGAGAATCTTATGTTTGGTAAACGTCTTAATCGATATCGCATTATTAAAGAAAATCAAGAAATAACAAACACGTACGGTTGTATTTTTCTTTTGTATAACGCTGTTTTAATTAGAGTGCAAGGAATCTCTCAACAGAAGCGTGTTAAATAAAACTAATTATGCATTCAGTTTTGGGCAGAGGAAGTCAATAAAAGTTCGAGTATTTGCTATAAAAGAAAACGGCCTTTTTGGCAACCCTATAAACTATAGTTTTAATTAGAAATTCATTGTAAAGTAGTGATGGACCATGCTCCACACACTATACAACACATATATACATTAGAATATTTGAAGTTTTCAAGCAAAAATATATTAAAAATTTCAACAAAAAATAATTATTATAAAACAAATTCATTTCTTATTTTTTAATGAGATATATTTAAAAAATTAATGTTTATTATATGTGCGTAATATTTGCAATGTACATAAACTCTAAAAAAATTATACTGATTGCGAAATACATGTTATTTTTTCTAAAACAAAATTTTAGAAAATTTTCAGACAAAATAAAGTAAAAAATTAAATTATAATAAAATAATTTTTTTTATAAATAATCAAATTTAATTTAAATTTTTGTGTCTGGTTTTTTATAAATAATTATCACAAATGTACATTTAATTTTTGTTGTTATTTTTAATTACATAAATAATATGTCAAAATAATAACCATAAATGAAAAATATTTTGTTTCCTTTTTAAAACTTTGAGAAAAAAAATGTGTACTAATACAGTTAATAACTGTATTTTATATAATATATTGACAAGAAGATTGTATAGTCATATTCAATCGTACTTTGTTCATTTTCAACATAAAGTCAAAACCCTAGCTTATGACTTCTTGTAATTAATTCTCGATATAAATGAGATTTTTTTTGTAAGACTGACTCCATGAAGATATTTATAGTTTAATTATATGCAATGTAAGTAGTTAAAATCAAACAAAAATACATAAATCAAAAGTTAAAACACTGTTTTGGCAACCCTAGCTATAAGCTCGTATTAATCGTACTTTCTATATTCTTCTACATAAAGTCAAAACCATATAGCTTATGACTTTTAGGAATTAATAATTGATAATAAATGATTTTTTTTTTTGTAAGTAAGACTCTATAAAGATATTCATAAGTTAATTATATTCAATGTAAGTGGTAAAAATCAAATAAAAATACATGAATCAAAAGTTAAAAAAATCATTTTTAATTAAAAAAATCACATTTAATTAAAAAAATCATTTATATAAATTGATAAGCAATTATCAGTGTTATCAAACCCAATACAATTTGATAGAGATTAACTGAGTTTAAATTTTTTTATCCCACTATTTGTAAGCCTAGACTTGTCTTGACTTTTGTATGGGTATACGTAGAAATGGGAGAGCCAAACTTACTCCTTACCGGTTTTGTTGTCATGTTTACCAAAAGTTTATTTAATCCTCTTATAGTAAGTTGAAGCTTTGAAGGTGATGCTTTCACAACACACTATAATATCTACGTTAACATATAAATCAATAAAACAACAATATACGGAACAAGAGTTTTGTATAGACTTGAGTATGGATATTGAGTTACAATCCTAATAAGAAAGCACACATACTGAATATTTTGAAAGCTTTTGGCATTAGAAGTGTGAATTAGATTTTGATAAGTATAAAAAAATTTATAACCTCTTTAATAAAATGTGAGCTAGTTAGTATATAACTATTTTTTTTTTGTTATAGAATGATATAAAAAACACTATGATATATATTTCAAGTCAAGTTATTTAATGGGTTTCAAATGCCTCAAAATTCCAGTGAAAAGCTTTGGATATGCACAAATTTATATAGTTTGATTAAAATCTATTAGACCTAAGTCCTAACCTAGTAGACCCATAAAATTATCATATTTTTTTTTACGTTCACAATAAACAACAACAAGAAAACAAATTTTAAGTTCACAAAAAACAAGTAAACAATTTTTAGTCAATCTTTCTTTTAGGATTAAATATGCTTTAAACCTCTATAAAATTGCATTTTTTAGTTTTATTTCTTTAATTTTTATTGTTGGTTTTGTTATTTTATAAATATTTTTTTATAAAATACTCCCATAATCATTTATACAATATGTTTAGAAACATGTCACATTATCTTATCATACATAAAGAACTTTGATTATTAGACAATAACATAGTATAAATATAACACTTTGAACGAATCACACCCAAACAAGAGAGATCAATTGTATAGGTACAAAACTATATAATTGAGGATGAATTAAAAGATTTCACTGATACTACTCATACCAACAAAATGTATTTACTTTTTTATAATCTAACATTTAAGAACTTCACATATAAACGTGTTTGACTTGGAACAAGTATGAGATGAGTGACTCTCTAAAAAGATTTTCAAAAAATATTTAAGTAAAAACAAAATATATTAAAAAGTCTCGTGTTGATTTGTAAAAATAGTCAATGATCTTGAGAACATTTAAGTAGTTCTGGTGTCATAATTAGTTGTCGATGTCTTAAAAAAGATTGCCTATTAAAAATTCTGATCGATGAAAAGTTTTGATAAAAAAAATATTAAATAAAATATTACCATTTAAAGTATTATAAGAACTCCCAAGAAATTTACAATCAAAACATTACAATAAATACCTCATTTTTTTACATCATATTACATATTACGTTTACATTTCTCTTTCTTAAATCTCTTTTTCTCTCGGTTTCTACTTAAATGAGACGTCCATCTAACATTTTTCTACATTAAAGTTTCGGGAGACCACCAATAACTATACGGTCTCCCCTTGCCTCCGCCTGAGTATATATATTACGAAAAGCAGGACTGGTTTAATTATTTTTTCAAGAATTTAATTTTGATTAACAAAATTGTAAAAGTTTTATCATACTTTATATTCATATTATCACATCAAATAAGTTTGCCAATCACAATTAAACACAATATTAAATAATTTAAGAAATGTCATCAAATAATAGTAAAACAGTTATATATACTCATTTTTAGCTGCAGTAGTAGAAAGGCTTTGTATTTGAACTTTTACAACATTAGCCTGAAAAGAGAAGTGCTAAATGCTGATTAATTTCCTTTACAGATATATGGAACAACTGAACAATCAAAAGACTTCCTAAGTACCTGTACCTTAACAAAAGTAGGCATGAGTTATGCCTTGAAATCCACTAATTAATATGCTACACTCCAAAGTCCAAAATCTAATTAAGCCATAACTAAATTTAAGTACAGTACAGCCCAATCATGTACTTATATAAGAGTATCCAACAAAACTCACCAAACTCTGACCTATGTCCTTTGTTACCACAAAAGTAGGCATCCCTCTGCCCATGGTTGGTAGGTATCCTTATTTTTCTGGTCTTGTTGGTAAGCCTAAAATCTAAATGGGTCATGTAGGATGAGACCTACTTTTCTGATTCGGGCATCAAGTGCTATAGTGGACCAGATAATTTCTGTTGAGAAAAGTGAGGCTAAAGGCCCAGAGATCTTAAAGAACTTGAGGCAATTGCTTCCACCTAACCTGGAATGTAAAATTACATTTCAAATCAGTCTTTCTGGAATGTAATTTACATTCCGAATTAGGTGTTTCATAAACTTAAAAAGGTAGACGAAGCCATTATGGAGGTGCAGAAGCAATTGCCAAAACTTGATTTGAACTTTGAAAAAGGAAACTATTAAGTATTAAGCATCCAGGTCCAGAAGATCAGCAATCAAACTATGCAATATAGCTGTCTCAATATCAAAGGCCAATTCTTCTTGATCCTCCTCAAACCTACTCCACTGATATCTCCTATCCATGTCCTTTATATAAGCATGTTTGTCAACATGCCCTGCATCAAAAGCAAATGACCCATTTATCCAATCCTCAGTTATTCTCAATGTCTCCAACTCAAACTCCTCTTCATTCTTGTATTGGTTTCTACTTCTACGTAGTTCTTCCCTGAAAAAATCCAACAGAAGTGTATCCAAATGGTCTATACAGCCATGTGCTGAACCTCTTGCTTTGACACAATGTAGCAGCTGCTTTGCCTTTTCCTCAATCCAATCTTGTTCTTCAATGTCATTATTATCACCATCATCATCATCTTCTTCTTCTTCTTCTTCTTCATATTCTTCATCATAGCCAGAGTTGTCATCCAATGAGAGACAATGGTCTAAGTTTGCAAGGTCAAATTTTGCAAGATTCTCCAATTTTTGAACTGTTTGTATGAACTTCTGTTTTCTCCCTGCTCAAAAGTGAGAAGATTATTATTTATTAGTACTATTTTCATATGAAGGTCGAATTTGTCTATACAATTAGGACAGCACAATTGATGAATATCCATGGCGAACAAGTTAGTTGATTGCATGTCTGGTTCATCTTATTTCAAAGAAATAATTATTTTTTAGTCAATTATTAAGATAATTTTTTTCCTTCTTTTAAATGATTATTTTCCTAAAAATAGTAGTACCCAAACATACACTATAGAATGTATTGGTTTATGAATTAGGACTTAAAAAGAGATAATTGAAGGGAAAGAAGGAGCTCATTACTTTGAATATTGGCAAGACTTTGATCAAAAGGTGAGAAATCATCTTCTCCAACCTGAAGAACTGAAACTGGACTGTGTTGTTCTTCTTGGCAAGTTGAAGTGTCCTGTCAAGATTACATACTAGTTTATATCAGTAAAAATATATGATCCCAATAAACAGTTTGCATGAAAATTAGCATTAATGTAAATTAATTGTGATCAGCACCTGCCACTAACCCCATTTAACATGTATAATTCGCATTAGAAAAAATAATGCAGGAAAAGACACACCAGGTGAATTAAAATCTTACAATAATAAGCAAGATAAATTTGCAAAATGTTTCCAAAGGTCTTATAGTAATTACCAATACATATATTCATATAAAGTAGTATATATTCTTATGTAATTTTGTTAGACTAAATAAATCAGCATGTCAACATCAGACCACGATTAAAATATATATGAGAATGAAACAAACATTGGAAAAATATTAAATAAAAACGAATGGAAAAGTGCTGCACAATTCCCACCGACAGATGATAAAATAAAATATTGTCCACAAATTATTTCGTACCATACTCCTTTTTTTGTCCTTATGTGATAATTCGTAAAAGAAATTAAAAAACAAGGAAAATTCTAACATGAAACGTAACAAAAGACAAACAAGCATACATAATAAGAGCCTCAACCGCAGACACACGAATATTTGTGAAGATGCGTTGCAGTAAATAATTGCTCACCGTAGCCCCGGAGTCCTTGCCGACAACAAGGGGTGAAAAAACTGAAAACCTTTTACCCGCTTCAACGTTGTCGTTTTGTGGTTCTTCCCAGGACGAGGTTAAAAAAAAATCACTCTCACTCCAACTAGAGCCACTGCTACAGCTACTACAAGTGGTGTTGGTGGACCCCACCATGAAATCCAACGGTGGTGGTGGAAGAGAAGGTTCCACCACGATATCCCTGAATGATTTCCACCGTATGATGTCCTTGATCTTCACCACCGTTGTGATGTTGACATCGCTGCTGCACACATGGCTCCCTCTTCTTCTTGTCCTTGTTTTTCTCCTTGAAGATGATAGCTTACGTGAGAGGCTCCTCGGTAGAGAAAGCACGGAGGGTGATTTTGAGGTGAAGAGAGAGATGCTTCTTATGGTGTTCATGAGTGTTTGAAAGGGTGATGAAGATTTGAGTTCCATTTCTATGAGGCTGTGCATGCTGTTGTTGTTGTTGTTGGTTGGTTTTCTTGGAAGTGATTTGAAGCCGCTTGAGGAGCACGAGTTTAGATTCTCGCTGAGGAAGTCCTTCAGCATTCTTGGCCTGCGTTCCATTGAGTTGAACCTTTTCAGCTGCGTACTCATTTTGGAAGGAATAATGTAATGTGTAGTGAAAATGATACAATGAGAAAGTGAGTTATGTAAAGAGAGAAAGAGATAATGGGTTGGTGGAGAATTGAGTGTGAGAGTGGAATAAGAATGAATATATATAAAAGGGTGAGGGAGAGAAGAGAAGAAGGAGAGAGGTAGCTTCTAGGTGGAGATCTCCATATAATATTATTCTCATCAAGGTAAGTTAATAATATGGATATAGATATATGAATATGATAGGTGGTGCTTGCACGCAAGTGAATTCTGGAAGTGGCTGTGATGAAGCAGTGAGGAACTAACTAATAACTACAGTGGTTGATTGTTGTGCAATACTAAAATGTAAAACACTTTTTAGTTTTTACAATTACGTCCGTACGATATTGGTTCACTTAGTCGATTATTTGGTTGAATTCCATAAATTAAAAGTTAAAAATTTCCAAAAATCACTTAGAAATGTGTTGGGTCATTATCAGTTTACTTGGATTAGTTTTATTTTATTTTATTAAATAAAAATTTAGATGAATTGTATTAAAGAATTTGTGAGAACAGATCTCAAACTTAAAAAAACACTTACCAAATACTTAAGAATGATCTATTAACAATATTTTTACATATGTAATGAGATTTAAACTCATGTTCTTATATAAAATATGAGTCTAATATTTAACTGGATAAACTTTTCTTAACTTAATTTGCCTGGATCGTGTTAATTCTATAGCATTTCTCAATTGAATTATGATGTGTAGTGTATTTGGATCAATGATAAAGGACAAAAAATCACAATGACACTAAAAAAAAATAACTCTGCTTGTTTTTGCCTTCAACGTAAATAATCTTAATCGACTTTGACTTAAAACTTAAAAGTGAAACTAAACCAAACATCTTGTTAGTTTGATTAGCCTGTCCTAACTGCTAAGCTAGTTTTTATACCACTAGTATGTATATCTAATAAGAAGAAAATGAAAGGAAACAATAAATGCTATGAGAGAGAGACGACAAATTAAAAAGGGTATAAAGTTTAGGGTGTAAAAAATGAGGATTAACTAAAAGAACAACGGTGTGGTTATTGAGGGGGGAAAGAGACAAAAAAAGTGTAGCCAAGTGGATGGTTCTGTGATTAATTCGTGGGCAATATTTTATGTGTTTTGGGAGTGAAAAAGTGACAGCGAGGATCAAGTTGGGTCTATGGACTATGAAGCATGTCGTAAAGTAATTGAGTTGACTAAAATGAATGTGCAACCGTGCAGGGCCCGGATTTGTCTGATAGTATCTCCAGCACATGCAGCAATCGGGACAAATACCTACTGATCAGTGCTACTACTATGCCCTTGTCTAGCCGGAAGTATAACAGGAACACCCATAATTTGTACTTTTTCTCCATATATAGGGATGTGCTTTGGAACAAGACCATGCAAGGATCTTATTTTAATATAGCTAACACCTTCACATTTCTCAAATGATAGTGACCATAATATAACTGCATGCAATAATGAAGCAAAAATGATATTGAGAGATAAGGTTATTGATATTGTTATTTGTTTATTCACACTCCTCACTAGTCCATAATAACTTGTTATTATAATTTTAAGATAAAATAGATTATGTATTAATAATGGAAAGTACATTCATATATATGTTTAATTTTTA
The DNA here is from genome assembly GCA_007407185.1 of Glycine tomentella. Taxonomy (NCBI): domain Eukaryota; kingdom Viridiplantae; phylum Streptophyta; class Magnoliopsida; order Fabales; family Fabaceae; genus Glycine; species Glycine tomentella. Next base: position 377,155 of record PYAF01000762.1, read on the forward strand.
AATTTTTAATTATAATAATAATTTTAAAAGTTATGTTAATAGTAATTTATTTGATTAGTTGACAACATAAAAATTTAACGCTGATAATATATAGTCGTTAAATTCCAATTTTAATAGCTTGATAGTTTGAATTCTTTTGACAAAAACAAATTAACTTGGCTAAAGCATGACTAATTTCCATTTTTTCTTGAGTTTTTTGCTCAATATTTCATGCTGAACTATTAGAAAATCATATTTTAATTTGATTTCGTACAAATTTGTGGTTAAAACTTTGTACCATAAAACATTATTCTTTCCATTATGGTCTTTACTTACGGGCCCAAAAGCCCACAATAGAAAACCTAATAAAACTAAGACATTCTTTTTAAACTCACACTTTAACTATTCGTACCTTCAATTTGTTTGTTAACTTTTATCCCAATTTATAATACCTTTATACACGATTTTGATTTACCAAATTGTTAGTTTGAGTAGAATTAGGGTAGGTCCCTTTAATTAAGGTCTTGAATTAATGTTTTGTGGATAACAAAATGGATGTGGATGGGGGAGATTCTCCATTAAGGTAATCATCCAAGTTTTTTAAACAAATATTAGTCATCAAGACACTGAATACTACTTGTTAAAGTCATTTAATGGCTTTAACAAATGACTCATTTTTAACCATTAGATTAAAGGAAAATAAAGGATGAATCGAAGAAGAGAAGTAACTCTTTCAAAATTATTTTTTGAGTAACTTGAGCATTTTTCATGTTTATTCTATTTAAATTTTCAAATGTTTAGCTAAATTATCTTCAAGATACTAACAAGTGGTTAATTTGAGTAGTAATAGATTTGGTCTCTTAAGCAAAATCACAAATGCAAGTCTTATGGGTGAAAAAAATGTGATTAGAAGATAAAACTCAACTAAAGAAAGATTAGTAATAAGAAAAGTTATGAATTTTCCGCATCAATGTTCTCTATAAATATTAATATTAATAAAGACAATTATCTATTTTGGTATACGTATTTATTGTTCATAATTTACCCTTCAACTATTTTTAAAAACCACTCACAATCACTAGTAAGTGGTTCAGGGTACAGAAAAAGAACCTCATTCATATAAAAGCTTGACGATAATACACGCAATCCTAAGCTTTTAAAAACGCAAGATAATCATCAATTATAGACATGGCAGAAGATCGGTATCTGGAACCAAAGAGATTATAATGATTTAAATAGTGATACAGCATATAAAGGTCTCTCCTCGCCTCAAAGCCTGGCTGTTTAGGCATCACCTGTAGAGACCATTTGAAAAGTGACATAACTATCAGAAAATTATTGTATGAAACTGAAATTTCACATGCCAACCCAATATCATTAAGTTTCTTTGAAACATGCAACTATATCCAGCTATAAACTAGTTCAACAAGGATATTGAGAAACCAAACCAAACAAATATTCACTTTATTGAGGATTTGAGGTAGAATGTTTTCCATAAAGTTTAAAGAAAACCATATCACTAACTTTTGATAGATCTTAGTTGACACAACGGAAATTGGTTTGACCAAGAAGATTGCTGGAAGCATTATTTGTTGTTTAATATAATATGATCTTACATCAACAAATACAGATAAAAAAAATCATATATCGTGTTCAGTTGACCATGAGATCAAATTTTGATTGAACTTACAATGACATACCCAACTAAGGTTGTAACAGTATCAACATTCAGACACAGATGTGGGGACCCGGAAATGGAATGAAAACACAATTACTAGAAAATAAATTTCATCGGTGGACAGTGAGTTCAACGGACAGATACGATTTAGGGTCGCCTCTTGTTAGACTCTAAATACCATGTATAAGAGTTAACAAGAGGCATCTGATTAATTCTGTGTTTTTGAAATACACAGTGGAAGCTATATTGTATAGAATCCATGTAATAATTACAAAAATCACCAATATCCTAATTACCATAATTACATGATTATGGTTAGCAAACAGTCTTACCTCAAAAGAAATAAACAACAACAAAGAGAAAGAAATCCATGAAGGGAGAAAAGGTGGTGTTAAGATAATTATGCATCCCTTTATATCATGTCAGCAAACAGTATTACATCAAAGTAAGAATTAGAGAATGATCCTCCAAAGCCAGCACACCAAGACATACCAAATTCTGCTTCACTGTGTCCATCTACATAATAAAACAACAGTCACCACAACTGTCACCCTATTTTTTTCTTCAAAGCCTGTATGATTATTGCAGTCTCACATTTGCATATTTGCATCACCCCACTATGGCAAAATTTGGAGGACCTAGATTGCACCCAATAATTCTGGGGATGCAACTTAATTGAGCTGTGCTTCCTACCCATTCTTAGCTCAATAAAGGTCCTTCAAAATGTATCAGACAAAATATCAAATTACACTAAAAATTCTAGCCATGGACACAGTAAAAAATAGTGGCTACTAAAGCTCACAAGAGACATTACAATTTACAACTCACTTAGAAATCTACTCTTCAAGTTTTGGAATTTTCTGTCGACTATTTTAGCAGGGAATTTAATAGTGGGTCACGTATATCAAAAGTCACAAATTTCCAAATTTTAACAAGTTCCTTTTAATTTTCCTTTGTATTTTTGTGTTAAAATATACTGTGACACAAATTTCAACTGTTAATCTGGTTTCAAACTTTAGCTGCCATATAAGAAAATGCTTGACTTACAATAACATGCAGGGTTCAATTTGACAGGCTTTTCATTTTTGTCAGAATTGATGTTTTCACTCCAGAGATGTCCATGTAGTAAGCATGGTTCTATCACCACATTGGCAAACAGGGGCCCCATGCTTTTCACCAGTCCCTATCCTGTAGAACAAGTCAAGCAGATATATATGGAGTCATTTTCTGAGTTTTAATACAAACAGAACGTTATATGTCAATATGATAGGCCATTAGACGTTTACGTCAAAAATAAAAGGCAATTAAGACATTTATTGCTAGTATCATCAGAAATAGATAGTTATTTTCTACAAGTGGTAGTTATTGTTTAGTATCAGCAGACATAGGCAGTTGTTTTCTACAAGGGGCAGTTATTTGTGGAATATAGATAAAGGAAAAGCGATCAGTTAGAGTACGTGTGTTTTTTCATTGCTTCTGCAATGTCGAAGGAGGAAACTCTGTAAGGGAAGCAGCCTGTGTTAGCAATTCTGTACTCTAGATTCTGGTTAAATTCCAGAAATGTGATTAATAAAAATCTGTTATTTCTACTGGAGAATCTCGAGTCTAACACAGATCATGAACAAATGGCTAGTTTGAGAGACATAACTACTAGTGCTCAGAGGTACTTACTTTCTAACGTAATGTTTCTATGATATATATAATACTTACTCGACATTTAGATTCTAAATTTGTGGAATATTCTAGAATATTAGAATTAGTTGTAGAATATTCTAGAGTATTGGAATTAGATGTAGAATATTCTAGAGTATTACAATTAGTTGTGAAATATTCTAGAGTATTAGAATAAGTTGTGGAATATTTTAGAATATTAGAAATAGTTGTATATAATGAACCCTTTGGGTTTCAATTTGATGAATGAAAAAGAGTGTTCATCGCTTATATTCCAACATGGTATCAAGAACAGGTTTTCCTATTATCGTTCTGCAACTCTGAAACCCATTTTTTTTAAAAAAACCTTAAGTCATCTCTCTCTGTCATTTCCCATAAACACTATCTAGTCACCTCCAATTGCGTTTGTTTCTGCCCTTCACAGTAACTTATGGATTCTTCTTCTTCATCCGGCATTTCTTCTAGTGCCTCTCCTGATTCTGATGGTGTTTTTATCTCTAAGGCGGAGTATGAGCAATTTCAGAAGGTGATGCCTCAATCTGCTGAAGCAACTAGTCATGTTGCTCAACAAGGTACGACATTCCATGCTGATCGTAGTAATCGTTGGATTCTTGATTCAGGGGCTTCTGATCATATGACAGGTAATGCAACCTTGTTTTGTTCTTATACCCCTTA
>PYAF01000763.1:0-17981 GCA_007407185.1 Glycine tomentella
CTTGTGGTTGACACCTGTGATGACCCCAATTATTTGGGCGAGCAGAGGAACAGTGAAATGGAAGTTGTACAAGAAGATGTGGTGAAGACTGTTGTGATAATTCTCTGTTTACATGTTTTCTACTATGCTCTGTACTATGGACTATATGGACTGTATGGGCTGTTTAAGCATCAAAACTGGTAATGATGGTGTATGGCACGTATGTATGAATAATTTAAACTACGTTATTTAGATAACGCGTTAACGTTTTTATTGAAAAATCATTTTCAAATATTTTATGATTCTTTATCGTTTTCAAAATTAACAAAGGAATTGTTTGAATCTTTATTATTCTTGTTTTTCCGTAAGAAAAAAAAAATCCCGAAATTTCATAAAATAAAATCAAATTAAAGTAAAAATAGAAGCAGTCGTTTCAGACCGCGCCATAGGCTCGAACAATCCACGCGAGTAGCGCCATGTCCACGCTAATAGCGTTAGAAGGCCGTAGGAATTGCTCCTAATAAGTTCTAGGTTTGAGCTATGAACAATATAATCGATTATTCCGTGAAGTAATCGAATAAACCAGTCAGGCGTGATTTTCTAAATGTACTTTGTAATCGATTATCACGATGTGTAATCAATTAAGTCAGTGAGCTTTATTTTCCTAAGCATGTATGTAATCAATTACCATTTTATGTAATCGATTAAGCCAGAGAGTTCCATTTCTCATAAAAAGCCTGATTAATCGATTAATCTGATATGTAATCGATTACATTGTTCTTTGTTTGTTTTCTGAAAGGCACGAAGAACAAAATAATCGATGTTATAGCCTTTGTAATCGATTAATGCAGTAGGAACTTATTTTTCCAAAAACTTTGTAAATTTAAATGCCTTTCTATTTAAATGCTTTTACTAAGATCTTTAATCTATCAATCCTAGATGAATGATTCATGCATGATATGCTCAATTGGATTATCAGATCATAAACTTCCTTTTACATTAATCAAATTGGTCTTCAAGCTTTTCTTGGAGCTTTTATCCTTGGTCATATTGAAAGCACAAAATACTTGAAGCTTGATCCTTGTTCATTGATGCATGGCTTCACTTGAATCAACAGATCCTTTTCTGCAAGATCAACTCTCCTTTTCTCTTCTTTCTCCTCTTTATGCGTTTTCTTTTCGTTCTTCTCTCTACCGGTCTTTGGAGTTCCATTGCATGGATTTTTATACAAAATTGGTCCAAGAGGTGCTAGACCAACTCGCCAAGGTGAGTTGGTTACTTCTGGATGAAGTAAGGTCACTCACCTAGGCAAGCTGCAGCTAGCCCTGGCGAGTTGGTTTCTTCAAGAAGTAGTAATCTCATTAGACAAGGTGAGCTGATTGCTAGCCTGGGCGAATTGCAATCTAAAAATTTGTAAAATTAACCATTTTTTTTGTTCATCTTAGCTTGGTTTCTAGATCCAACAAATACCTATCGAAACATCAAAATTGTATGGATGAATCTTGCAAATAAACAACAACATTTATAAATGTACAAAATATAAAATAACTAAAATTAAGGGAAGTTTATAAGAAACTATTGAAATCAAAAGATAAGTGCTAGCATTATAATCCAGAAAATAACTAAAATATGGCACTTATCAACTCCCCCCAACCTAGAAATAAAACTACGAATACTAGAAGTATATGTATAAATAAAAAATGCTTTAATACTCCTATACCAAAAACTATGAACACAATTTGTAAAGAATCAACCTCCAAAGTGATCAGAACAACATTTTCAAATAATCAACAATTAGAAATGAAAACATATAAGATGAAATTCACTGAACCAAATGAGATTAAGATCAATTCAATTTTTTTTCTAAAGAATATCATAGAAAACACCTGATTCATTTAAATAGAGGAAAACCTCTCAAAGGTGTTTAATTCTCCCACAAGCAAGTGTTTCATCTCAATTCCATCACTGATACATTATAAATAAATTTTGCAATTCATTTCCCATCAAATCAAATATAAAGTACATAATTATCATGGATCATTAGGACTTTTAGGGATGGATCTGGCTTGAAGGAAATCTTGGTTTTTTAAGATATTCAAAAATACCTTGAGAATAGGAGAGCAAACATAAAAACAAGTTATCATCACTTCTTATCTCTTCCCTTTTCTACCAAATTATCAATATTTCCCATACCAACACCCCAATCACCCAACTTATAGAATTTATAACAACTTTGTACAATTTAAAACATAATTCACATAATGTACATAATTCATATATTTATTTATTCAAAAAGAACTTATTTCCCATTTCTTTTCTTTTCTAGCAAACCATGGTCTTTCTGCAATGTTGAATAGCTTTTCATTAGGAAACTCTTCTTGAATTGAGTACCATGTGTAGTTCCTCATCTATGGTAAGTTTGGAAAGATGATTAGCTACATGATTTTTGCTCCCCTTTTTATCCTTGATTTCTAAATCAAATTCCTGCAAAAGTATAATCCAACGGATAAGTCTAGGTCTAAAGTCATCTTTGACTAGCAAATATTTATAGCAACATGATCAGTAAAAACCATAACCTTAGATCCTATCAAATAAGATCAAAATTTTTCCAAAGCATACCTACTACAAGCAATTCTTTCTTAGATGTTGCATAATTATTTTGAGCTTCATTTAACACCTTTCTTGCATAATGTATAACATGGAAAAATTAATTTTCCTTTGACCCAAAACTACTCCTACAACATAATCACTAGCATCACACATTATTTCAAAATCAAGTGTCCAATTTGGGGCAGTGATTATGGGTGTAGAAATCAGATTTTGTTTCAAAGTATCAAAAGCTTTTAAACACAAATTATCAAAATGAAATGGAACTTTTTTATTTAAGGGATTGCTCAAAGGGGGAGCTCAAGAGGATCACAAAGCTAATTATCTTAGGCAACAAAGTATTTTTAGGCTTTTTTACATGCCAAATCCATTGATTGGTAGTTGTAATTTGTGCATGTCTAAGGGAGACTACCTATGATCCTTTGTATAAAGCTCATACATGTTTTTGCATCCATGTTTTCACAAAAGCATAAGTTTTGTGAAAAAGCTTTCCTAAAACATAAAGTTTTCATGGTTGCATAAAAAGCCAAAGTGTTCAATGTTTAAGTTTTTGGAAAAACAATTTTTCTTCTTTAATCGATTACCAGCAAATGGTAATCTATTACTTAAGTTTTCAAGAACACTTTAATCGATTAAGAGTATGGTAAAAGTTTGATTGGTTAGATACCTGGGTTTCTATTGAAGTCAAGAGGAACAACTATATGCAGTTCAATGCAACCAAGCTTGTGATTCCTCCAAAATATCTAAAGCTTGATTAGTTTGTATCTGAGGGATTCACATTGTCAGAGATGCTGCAAGCACAAGGACTAACAAAGTTGTTAGAGATAAAGGGTACCTTTTATCGTGAATTGGTAAAAGTATTCTATACTTGTGCCAATGCTAGTATGGATGGAGTTCTCTGGTCCAAAGTGAATGGAGAGGCCATGGAGATTGGTGACACTGTGTAAAATGCAGTGGCAGGCATCTATTGTGGAGGTGTTAGAAGGTTTAAAGAAGAAATAGGAGGATATTCAAAGATGGATACATACATGGGTATGTTGTTGAATCCAGAGGCTCAAATCAGGAATAGATTGGGGGTTGGTAACTTGACTGGTGAAGATAGGCTTTCTCACTACATCATTACCTACATCCTTACACCTCGATCCGCCAACCATGCATAAATTATAGATGATGATCTGCAGCTGGTGTATAGGATGAAGTCTGAAAAACAAATTAATTGGGTTTTAGTCATTGAGGAGACAATGATGAAGTCAAAGAGGTTGCTTAGCTATCAGTTCCCCTATGTTGTCTTATTCTCAAGGTTTAATGATTATTTTGTTATTGATGTGTCAAATGAGATAGTTGATAACACCACTAACAACACCAACCTCATATCTACAAAGCATCTCACCAAGCTGGTTTGATGAAAAATCCAAATGGGTGGATAATGACTGGAGCTCAAGCTACTCAAGGAGGTGCAGATGAGGATCAAGAAGCAAATGAGGAAGAAGATGTTGCAGTTGGACCTGCTGAGCAACAGAGGAGCCCTTTCAAATCTCTCATGATTCAAAAGATGGATGCAATGATAGCTCTGCATCATGAACATTCAGCCAATGTTCATTCCTCTTTGGAAGAAATCACCACTAGACTGGAGAATATAGAGACTAGAATGAGTCTTAGAGACTTTGATAATCCTTAACTTAGTGGTTGCCTTGTTTAGCTTCTAGTTGTGTTGTTTTTATTCTCTCATGTTTAGCAACTATCTTTAATGTTTACCTTCATGTTCTACACCTTCTATTAATGAATTTTTTTTTATGTTGTTTAAATCTTCCTTTGCATATTTCATTATCCCTGGAATATTTTGTCTTTGATAAGCCAAAAGGGGGAGAAAAATGAACATATGAAAGGTGTTGGGTGAATAAAATAATATAAGGGGAGAAGAATGAAAAACTTGTTGGATATAGGGGAAGTTGCAAGAAAAATCAAAGCAAGAATGAAGAAGAAGGTTGATGATTAGCTTAAAGATATTTTTGTTTTATCATGCCCAATCAAGTATGAAGACATGTGCAATGTGTTTAAGTTTGATTCAAGTACATTGCTTTGTGATCCTTGCATTGCTATTTGCATGTCTCATTGCATTTGCATAAGTAGGTGCTATTAAAACTTAAAAGTTACTAAATGATTTCAAAGGAAAACAGATTCTCATGGCTATGTTTTTGGAAAATGAAAACTTACTATTTTAATTGATTACACAGTGTTTTAATCAATTAAATGTTCTTGTTCTAAATCTGGAAAGCCATGAAGAACACTTTAATCGATTATAAGATTGAGTTAATCGATTACATATTATATTTTGGAAAACCATACACTTCTGCTTTAATCGATTACCATTTATCGTAATCGATTACATAGACTTTTTGGAAAACTCTGCTTTTCTACTTTAATCAATTACATTGCAAAATAATCGATTATTCTGTTCATAATCTTTTTCCAGATTGCTGAGGAACAATTTAATTGATTATGTAGTTATTTTAATCGATTGCATATGGCAAATAATCGATTACATTAGCGGATTAATCGATTATTGTCAGTTAAATTAGTTTTAAAAGCCTTTGTAAGTCAGTTCTTTATAAATAGAACTTGTGTAAATTATTCAATACACCTGAGTAACTTACCAAAGAAAAACCAAGCTTTCTAAGTGTTCAAGAAATTGATTTCCTAGTGATTAACATCTCTTGTAAAGAACAAGATTTTTGAGTTTTAGAAAAGATGTACTAAAGAAAAGAAGTTTTCAAGATATTAATTATGAGCAATAGAATTCATATTACCTGGATTGTGTGGTAATCTCATTTTGTTTTCATTCATACATGAAGGATCACAGGTAGTGTTTATGTTGAATCATTCTTTTTAGATTTTCCAAGAGTTTTGTTTTGTTGTGTTGTAATATTTCAAAATGATTCCTTGTAAACCATTCTAGATAAAGGGTCTCTAGGTTTGAAGATTTGAGTAGGTTTCTCAAGATCTTTGTGACTTGTATTCTAATAGTGTTTTAGAATTAAGGATCTTTGTCTAGTGTTGATAGAGATTGTCACTTGTTGTGCTTGTACAAGAATAGTTTGATATAGTGAAAACTCTAACCTAGTGTTGGTTGGAAGACACTGGATGTAGCCTCCATGTTTGTGAGGTGAACCAGTATAAATTGTTGTGTGTTTGTTTCTTTATCTGTATACCTTTCATAACTATTGTTTGGAAATCAATATACAATCAATAAGAGACATTTCAGTCATTACATGCATTTCAAGGTGATATTAGATTGAAAGAAAAATCTGTTTTTGATCAAGGGTGATTGAGTGATACGATCCAAGTTTTAAATTCCGCAAATTATTTTCAAGAAAAGTTTTTAAAGATAGTCTTAACCAATTCACCCCCCCTCTTAGTTATTTGAAGTGTGTTCATAGTATTTTCAATTGGTATCAATAGCTGGTTCTTGAGATTTATTCAAGATCACTATCTTTTATAAAAAACATGAACACCACTTAGATTAATTTCAAAGAGGGTGCCTCCCTAAATCGTCCACCGATGTTTGAGGGAGAAGATTTTAGCTTTTTGAAAAATCGTATGAAGATTTTCATACAATCTAATGACCCGGGTGCATGGAATGCTATAGAAAAGGTCCTTTAGTCCCTATGAAAATTGTTGATGGTAAATTGATTCCCAAAGATTGGGATGAAATGTTAGATGCTGAAAAAAGAATAGTGCAATATAATTTTAAGGCTAAAAATATGATCACCTCTACACTTTCTTCTGATGAGTTTTTCAGGACTGTTAGGTGTACAAGTGCTAAAGAAATGTGGGATATGTTAGAGGTTACTCATGAAGGTAAACAGGATGTACGAATATCAAGAAAACACACTTTGATTCATGAGTATGAGATGTTTGTGATGAACTCCACAGAAACCATATCTCAGATGCAAACAAGGTTTACTCACATAGTAAATCATCTTCTTGGTCTTGGGAAGACCTTTGATGTTGAAGAGTTAAACATCATAATTCTGAAATGTCTTACAAGATCATGGCACCCTAAGGTGACAGCTATCAAAGAATCAAAAGACCTCTCCAAAATGTCTATGGCTGCACTTTTCGGTATGTTACTTGCATATGAGCTAGAAATGTCTCAATTAACACATTCTGAGAATGCAGATAAAAAACAAAAGAGTATAGCTTTAAAAGCTGCATCATCAAGTGTGGAGAAACAAGAAGATTCAAGTGATGAAGATGAAAGTGATGAAAACCTAAACCATCAAAGTTCAGCAAGTTTATGGAAAGGAACAAAAACAGAAACCCATCAAAGTTCAACAGCAAAAAGGACAACAACAATAATAAATTCACTAACTTCACATGTTTTGAATGTGGTAAATCTAGCCACATCAAATCTGATTATCCTATTTTTCTAAAGAAGCAAGAAGGTGAAAGGAGGATTAGACAAGATGTAACGACCCGCCTCGTCTCTACGACATCACAAACTCTAGATCGTGCAATTTCAATTTTAATATGAAAATGGTAGTAAATTTTTTCGCAATAATACCATTATTATACACACGATACAATTACATAATTGAACACACATGTATGCATATATTGAACCAGTACATATCATTTACATATCAACACTTAATTTGATTTTACATATATTTACACCTGGAATCTTACATTACCAACAAAAGAGAATCGAAGAACTAACTAAGAAAGAGTTGATTAACAAAACACAACTTTTTTCGAAAAAGAATTCCAACGTCATCACGTTGGCTTAGCGGCTCCAACAAAAGAATCTCCCTCCAAGGTCACCTACTGCTGCTCATCTGCTCCCACGAATGAAAGTTCGCGATCATCACAGGTACCAACCACACGGTACAACAAATGCAAGGGTGAGTTTATTATATAAAACCAGCAAACATCAAATAGCAGCAATTGGGAAGAAAACAACATTACCCACCACAATCATTAACAAAAATCCATGATTCCAATACACACTCAACAAACCAATCATCCAATGCATTTTAAAACTCAAACAATCATGCATAGAATGGTGCATGCACCTGACTCATCTATCAGCATGCAATGTGGTACCATCTTCAGAAATAACCTCTCAAAGGAAAAATGATTCACCGCCTATCAGGGCCACCCTGTGGTGCACTGGCCATTCCCCCACCCAGTGATCAGCCAGCGTCGCAAAGGAATTCCAAACCTGATGACCCCTTAGTACCTGCGTCTCAGCCCACTGAAACTCACAGGTATGCGCGTGCCTTCATTCTATTTCCACACATACAAATGAAGTATGAAACTTGGGCATCACCAATGCATGACCCGGCTAGGAACAAATCCTTCCTCGCAAGGGTAACCTGTCATGCACCCCCCTATGTACATATGTAACACACCAATGTGGGCTCACCGATGCACTGACCGTGGCTAGGAACAAATCCATCCTCGCAAGGGTAACCAACCGGTCATTGCATCCCACGTGTACATACACAGCCTACAACCATGGGCACCATCAATGTATGACCTGGCTAGGAACAAATCCTTCCTCGCAAGGGTAACCCTTCATACACCCCCCATGGGTATCCATGTATATCCACACACAATGACATTGTTCACATCAACATTATCTCTCATCAATGTCATTATCAACCTCAACATCATATCATCTCAATATCATCATCATGCATATCAATATTATCTCATTTCAACATCATCAACCATGTCAACATTATCTCATTTCAATCATCAATTACATCAATCACATCTCAATTTCAATATCATCAACGCTATCACAAGCAATCATATTTCACATCTATACATAATACATATGCCTGAGATTCACATTCCCCAGGTCTTTAGACAATCCAAATTTCATACATTCACAATTCATCATATCACAAGACTGATATTTTTAGGAAAATTCTAAATTAAAGAGGAGGACTACAATATATAAAATATACTCTTATGCCCATTTAAAAATTTAATAAAGAATTAAATAGGAAAACATATTATAAAATTTTGGGCAGAGTCTCCTCTGTAATTAAGACTTTTAACAAAAATCCAATCATTACAACGACAATATTATTCACAGTTTATCCATCAACAAGCCAATTCATCGCATCCCATTAGTTAAAAACATTTTTTTCTAGAAAACAAGCACACACAAGAACAAACACATATCAATCATAAATACATAGCATCCCATTAGTTAAAAACTTAGTTTTTCTTGAAAACCAGCACACAACAGGGACAAGCAGTTATCTTCATAGTTGGACTCCCTGGCCCCCAACTATGGTATCAAAACTATAACTAAATAATAAACTCCCCTTACCTATCTATATCCCTCTGTTAGCTCCTTGAAACATCGTTTTGGGATCTCTCAAGTTCACGTGCTTTGGCCCAAATGCGGAGCTCTATATACCAAATCGAAGACAATTTAATATAGATTTCCAAGGTAAGATCAATATTAACATTTGGGGTCAAATACCCACTCAAATTCAAAAAGGGGCTAAAAGGGTGTTTTAGGAGTCCACATCAAAGACATCATTTTTGAAATTCCGATCACACCAATGTGACCAGGGTTCAACAAGGATCACAGAAGTGACATCAGTTTCATAAAAAGGAGACTTTTACAACATCTCATTTTCAAAGGGTTTTCAAAGGAAGTATAGAAACAGCCAATAACGTTACCCGAATCACAAGAGACATCAAGAAAGACTTAAACTAGCTAGAAGAAGACAAAGGGAACTAAGATTACCTCAAGGAAACCAAGAAAGAAGGATTGGGAGCTTCATTCTCTACCGAAACTTTGAGAAGAGTTTCGAAGATTCTGCTCAGATTAAAAGGTTCTTCTCCGTGTCGGGGTCTCGTGGCAAGCAACGACGGCCCGTGGTTGTCTCCAGTGGCTGTGGGTGGTGGAGGAGGGTGGTGGTGGAGCTTGGAGCTGTTTGGAGGAGGAAGAACCTCCATTTTCATGACTTGGAAGCTTAAAAACGTATTCAGCACCGCCCCCACTCGCCCAGGTGAGCAAAAATTACCTGTAAAACTCGCCTGGGCGAGTTGCCCAAATTCTAGAATTTTCTGCTTCGGTGAAAAATTAATTTATCATGATACATACTATGTTTTAACAATCCCAACGGTCAAAGGTTTTATATGTGGGTTAGGAAGCTTTCTTTAAAATTTAAAGGAGATCCAGCGGTTAACTAATCTATAATGATGATTTTACTAAAATAGGTTTTCGGGTCAAATTCAGAATCACTCAATTACAACGCATTTCAAACAAACTCCACATAACTTGACATCTACACCAAGCAATTGCACATAAATAATTAAGATAACATTTCAACTAATCTAAACTAATCAAATAATCAAATAACACAAGAAATACATTAAACATCTATCTTCAGTTATCGAAATTTCAGGGTGCTACACAAGAGACTAAGCCAAAGAAAGCATATATTGCTTGGGAAGATAATGAATCAACAACATCAGGATCAGATAGTGAGAATGAAGAAGAGGCAAGTGTTTGTCTCACATCAACTCTAAGTGATGATGAAGAGTTCTCTATTGTTGAATCTGAGGTAAATTCTGAATACAATCAAATTGTTGATGCATTTCATGATATGCATAGTGAGGCTCAAAAGTTAGCAAAGTCAAATAATAAGCTTAAAGGAGATTTAAGACGACATATTACCAAACTTGCATAAATGCAAAGTGATCTTTGTAAATTGAAAGAAGAGAATGAAAAGCTTCTTTTAGATTACAAGGCTAATGGGTGTACATGTCCTTCTTCCTCCTCTAAGATTGAAAAATGCAAATTTTTACAAGAGTTTGATGATTTCAAAAGAAGTCAAGGAAAAAAGTACATGGTACTACTTTCTGAAAATAACTACTTGATTGATCTTTTGAAAAAGTTCTATGGAGGAAAATGTAACTTAGCTAAAATGCTAAGTGTGCAAAAATATGTCGGAGATACTTCTGGATTGGGTTACAAACAAGGTTCAAAACGTTTTGGAAAAATTGTATTTGTACCACTAAAACAAAAGAATCAAAGGAGCTTTTATAACTCAAAGTTTAATCAAAATGCTTACTTTGGAAAATCATCAAAAGCTCTAACTTGTAACTATTGCATGAAAAGAGGGCATACATCTTATAAGTGTTTTGCTAGAAAATATTATGTACCAGATGGAGAATGCATTTGGGAGCCAAAGATAAAGAAAATAGCTAATCCCTATGGACCCAAACTCAATTGGGTACCTTTCTTTGCGACTTGATTTGAATTTTGCAGGTGTGTCTTAGAGCAAAATCATCACTACGGTATCTTGATATCAAATACTCTAGACGCATGACGAGTGACATATACATGCTAACAAATGTCAAACTAAAGGATGGAGGATTTGTCACTTATGGTGATAATAACAAAGGTAAAATAATTGGAGAAGGCAACATAGGAGACAACATTAGAATCATGATCAGAAATGTTCTATATG
This sequence comes from Glycine tomentella, assembly GCA_007407185.1. Classification (NCBI taxonomy): domain Eukaryota; kingdom Viridiplantae; phylum Streptophyta; class Magnoliopsida; order Fabales; family Fabaceae; genus Glycine; species Glycine tomentella. Next base: position 11,094 of record PYAF01000763.1, read on the forward strand.
TTGAAGGATTAAAGCATAACCTCCTAAGCATAAGTCAATTATGTGATAAAGGGTTCAATGTTCCCTTCAAGAATAATTGTTGTTCGATACGTGATAGTCAAAATGGTGAGGTAATACATATTGGGAAGAGGAAAGGAAAATTGGAAGATGTTATGCAGTTTAATGAAAATATAAAGCTTGATTCAAATGACAATGTGGAACATTTAACACCCATTCAAGAGCAAAAGGATTGGAGAACCACTAAAGATCTTTCTTTTGACAATATCTTAGTGGAAGTATCGAAGGGAGTCTCTACTAGATCCTTTTTAAGAAGTCTTTGTTGTACAATGGCATTTGTTTCACAAATTATTTTGTTTTGTTGTGTTGTAATATTTCAAATTGATTCCTTGTAAAGCATTCTAGAGAAGGGTTGTTTAGGTTTGAAGATTTGAGTAGGTTTGTCAAGATCATTGTGACTCGTATTCTAATAGTGTTTTAGAATTCAGGATCTTTGTCTAGTGTTGATAGAGATTGTCACTTGCTGTGCTTGACAAGAATAACTTGATTTAGTGAAAACTCTAACCTAGTGTTGGTTGGAAGACACTGGATGTAGCCTCCATGTTTGTGAGGTGAACCAGTATAAATTGTTGTGTGATTGTTTCTTTATTTGTATATCTTTCATAACTATTGTTTGGAAATCAATATACAATCAATAAGAGACATTTCAGTCATTACATGCATTTCAAGGTGATATTAGATTGAAAGAAAAATTTGTTTTTGATCAAGGGTGATTGAGTGATACGATCCAAGTTTTAAATTCTGCAAATTCTTTTCAAGAAAAGTTTTTAAAGGTAGTCTTAACCAATTCACCCCTCCTCCTTGGTTATGTGAAGTGTGTTCATAGTATTTTCAAAACTAAATGAACTAAATGATAAATTTCTGCTTTGATTTAACTGAACATAAGCATTGCTCTTAATCTAACATGATATGAGGTTACATGAGAAAGGGGGATCAATACATATGCTTATGATGTTTTGAGTTTATGCAAAGAATACTTAACAACTGGTCTTCGCTAGAGGCTTATTACTTTTTCAGGGTTCAGGTAAAAGCTCTTGGAAACTCTCTCCTAAGAAGAACACTAAGGTTCAACATGTTCAATTAAAGCTTGGCATAATCAAAGGGAGACTACCTATGATCCTTTGCATTAAGCTCATACATGTTTTTGCATCCATGTTTTCATAAAAGCATAAGTTTTGTGAAAAAGCTTTTCTGAAACATAACGTTTATATGATTGCATAAAAAGCCAAAGTGTTAAATGTTTAGGTTTTTGGAAAAATAATTTTTATCTGCTTTAATCGATTACCAGCAAATGGTAATCTATGACTCAAGCTTTTGAGAACACTTTAATCGATTACAAGAGTATGGTAATTGATTACACTACCCAATGTCTCAGAAAAGTCTTCATGTGATAATTGATTATGATATTGTTGTAATCGATTACTTGGTGCGTGTTTAGAACAAAGGCTCCCTGTGATAATCAATTACGTTAACGAATTAATCAATTACATTGCTCATAAGTATTTTCCAGAAAGTTCAAGAACACTTTAGTCGATTAAATGACTATATAATTGATTACATAAGTGAATTTAATTGATTACATTAGTGAATTAATTGATTATTGACAGCTACAAACTAATTTCTATAAATAGTTGTTAGGTATTTTGAAAAGACACAACGAAATATCAAAGTATTTTCATAAGCTTTCTGAAGCAAGAAAAGATTCCAAGTGCTAAACTCTGTTAGACCCAGAAATCATCAAGCTTCAAGATTTCTAAAGAGGATTTATTTTTGGGCAAGTTTCAAAATAAGTTTTGGAAGGAAAGTTCTGAAGCTGTTTCTTTCACCTTTGGTTCAAGTCTGGTAATCTTTTGCAGACATCATTACTAGATCATCAGGTGGTTTCCTTTCACACAACTTGTTTGTAAGATCTTTTGAATTTCTTTTTGTGTGTAGCTATAACAATAGTTTTTCTAAAGACTTTTCTAGAATAGGTGTTTCTAGAGGTAAGAGTAGAGATAAGTTTTCTATATGTCTTGATCACAAAGATTCTAAGTGAGTTAGAGATCTCGTTCTTAATCTGGGTGTGATTGAAAGTGGTTGTAAACAGCTTGTAAGAAAATAGATTGTTATTAGTGGAACTCTAACTTGTTGGTTAGAAGAACTGGATGTAGCTTCTCTAGCTTGTAAGAAAACAGAATCTTATGGCCTGTATGTAAATGATGGTTTGCAATGTAATTATAATGTATATTATGTAATATAAAAGTGTATGTTTTATCTTTAAAACTATAATAATAAACTCTCTTTTAAAATAAATAATAATAAAATTTTAATTTCTAAAACTATATTAAGACACAACAATTTTTGGTATTAGAGCAATTCTTCCTGATAGAGCCTAAGGGGAATGGACTGAATATGTTTTTTGTGCAAATTGAATGTGTATGTGTGCTTGTTTTATTGAATTCTAAAGCTCTTTACTTCATATTGAGCCTGATCACCTCAGTAATAGGAAATCGTGGCTAGTAGGAGAACAAGAGGAAGATTTGCAACATAACCTGGTGGCAATAGAGATGACATGGATATTCTTCAGAAGATGGTGGCAGCTATGCGAGAGCAGGCGACTGCTGCAAATCAACAAGTGGCTGCAGCCAATCAACAGGCCACGACAGCTACTCAGATGATGGCACAACTTAATAACTATAATAATAATCATGATAGTAACAATAACTCTAACCAAGACAATAGTAGAAGGCAAGCAACTGATTCAAAATATCATAAGTTTGCTGAGTTTAGAAAGTCTAAACCACCAATATTTTCACAAATAGATTGACCTTTGACCAGCTTGACCAGGAAAAACGTGCCTTTTGTATGGTCACCAGAATGTTAAAGGAGTTTTCAAGAATTAAGGAAGAGGTTAACCAGTACTCCAATGTTAGTGTTTCTAGATCCTCAAGGTACATTTGAAGTGTATTGTGATGCTTCAAAGAAAGGTCTAGGTTGTGTATTGATGCAAAATGGGAATGTAGTAGCATATGCATCTAGACAGTTGAGACCCCACAAAGTCAATTACCCAACCCATGATCTAGAATTAGCAACGGTAGTTTTTGTGTTAAATATCTTGAGACAATATTTATATGGAGTAAGATTTGAAGTCTTTTTAGATCATAAGAGTCTCAAGTACCTCTTTGACCAAAAAGAGTTGAACATGAGACAGTGAAGATGGGTTGAATTTCTTAAGGATTATGACTTTGAGTTAAAATATCATCCAGGAAAGGCGAATGTAGTAGTCAATGCATTAAGTAGGAAACCTCTGCATGTATCTAGGATGATGATTAAGGAAATAGAATTAATAGAAAATTTCAAAAATCTTAATTTGGGATTTTCTGTTAAATCTAAAAGCATCATTTAGAGTCAAATACAGATCACTGGTGATTTCAGAAATCACATTAGACTAGGACAATAGAGAGATTCAGATTTTCAACGAATTTTAACTCAAGTCCAAGAAGGAAAACTGTAGGATTTTGATGTGAATAATGATGGGTTGTGGACTTATCAAAAGAGAATATGTGTACCCAATAGTGAAGGATCAAGAGAGAAAATTTTGAGCGAAGCTCACAAAAGCAATTTCACAATGCAACCTGGAATCACTAAGATGAATCCAGATCTAAAGAAAATGTTTTGGTGGCCCGGTATGAAAAATGAAATTACAGAGTTTGTGGGAAAGTGCTTAGTGTGTCAAAAAGGTAAAAATAGAGCATCAAAAACCTTATGGCACCTTGCAACCTTTAGAAATTCCTCAGTGGAAATGGGAAAGTATATCTATGGATTTTGTGGTAGGATTACCTAGGACTGCTTCTAGCCACGACTCAATTTGGGTTATTGTAGATAGACTCACTAAGTCAGCTCAATTTATACCTATCAAGATCTCTTATCCATTAGAGAAATTAGCTCAATTGTATATACAAAAAGTAGTTAGATTGCATGGTACACCCTCCACCCTAATTTTTTATAGAGACCCCCGTTTGACTTCTAGGTTTCGGGGAGCCTTACAAAAAGCATTTAAAACCAAATTATGCTTAAGTATTGCTTATCATCCCAAACAGATGGACAAATAGATTGAACCATACAAACCCTAGAAGACATGTTGCAAGCTTGTGTGTTAGACCAACAGGGTTCTTGGTAAAAATATTTGCCATTAGTAGCGTTTGCTTATAATAATAGTTATCATATAAGCATCGGGATGGCTCTGTTTGAAGCTTTGTATGGTAGAAAATGTCAGTCTCCTTTATGTTGGTTTGAGTATGAGGAAGTAAGTTTCTTGGGTCCAGACCTTCTAACTCAAACCACGGAGCAAATCAAGAAGATTAGGGAAAAATTGGTAATGGCTCAGAATAGACAAAAACAATATGCAGATAAAAGAAGAAAACCTCTAGAATCTCTAAAAGGAGAACATGTTTTACTTAAAGTTACTCCAATTACAGGAATAGGACAAGCAATGAAGGTCAAAAAGTTAGGTCCATGTTTTATTGGTCCTTTCCAAAATTCTGAAAAGAATAGGGACAATAGCTTATCAGATAACTTTACCATCCAATCTCTTTAATCTTCATAACGTTTTTCATGTCTCTCAACTCCATAAGTATACTCTTGACCCAAGTCATGTTTTAGAATCTGAATCAATACAGTTAAAAGATAATTTAACTATAAGCTTACCCACAACAAGAATTTTGGGTAGAAAAGTGAAGCAATTAAGAAATAAGTTTGTATCATTGGGAAATGTAGCATGTGCACAAGGATTTTTGGAAGAATATACATGGGAGTTAGATTTAGAAATGAGAAAGGAGTACCCTAAACTGTTTACAGGTATTTAAAAATTTTGGGGGCAAAATTTTCTTTTAGAGGGGGTGAATTGTAACATCCTCAATTTTTTATATTGAGTTTGTATTCATATTTGAATTATTTGTGGGATATTTTTCTAAAATAGTATAACCATGTGATGATATGATGAGGAAAATTATCACATAAGGACACATGTGATGGTAGTGTGATACAAGAAGGATAGGATAGAAAAGCTAATGAATCCAAGTGGCAAGTTTAGAAGTGCTTAGAATAGATTTAGTTATGATTAGTTAATTTAAGAAAAGAAACAAATCCTAGCCGTGTGGGATATTGGTTAAAGGCTTAAGACTTTAAATGAATGACACATTAGTAGCTATCACATTAATTGCAAAACACATCAAGTACAAGTGGTGTAAACTAAAAGGACAAAAATTAATGGAAAGCATGCTTGTGTATGTCATTTTTTTTAGCCAAAACAATAGGAATTGAAGTGTAGCTTTGTGTGTTGTTAAGAACTTACGGCAAGCGTACGGTGTTTTGCAAGTTACAAATTTATAAAGTTCGTCTCCACATGGATTTGAGTTTACTTTGGTTTAGTTTAAATATTTACCAGTTTAATAGTCTATATACAGATGATTAAAGCGAAGGTTCATTTGTTTGATGTTGTATCGTAAAACAAAGATAAAATTACGGAAATAAATAAACGAGTTCAAGTCAAGGAAAGCGTAGGATTGGATTTCGTCTTACTTATCCCTTCGATTAATTTTGCCTATGCATTATTTTTCTATTCTTATTGACGCACACATTTAAGTAACCCTAATTCAATTCCTCGCAATTAAAGTCCTAAGGATATTTTACTAAATACCAATTCCTCGCATATTTAATTAAATACCCAAGCCTATTCTTAGCAACGCAATGTGATGAGTGAAATTATTCGGTTCAAACCCTAAATTTACTTTCAAGTTGCCTTTAGGGTTATGTTCATGAAACTAGTGATCAATTAGAATCAAGCATTAAGCATAGAATAAAGTCACCAATAAGAAATAGGATAATGCATAGAAATTAAAAGAGCATAGAGATAAGAAGAGTACGTCCAACCCTAGCGAAGCTTAGGCGAGCATCGGAAGAACTTCCTCAAGAGAATCACTGACGAAGTAGCTTGTCATCGATCCTCTTTTCGGCAGAGTCTCCACTATAAAAACTCACTTTCCTCACTTCCCTAACCTTCTACTCTCAACTAGGAAGGGTCCTAAGCCTAAAACATGTATTAAGTAGCTAAAATGGTGCCTAGGAACATTCTTTCTCTCAAAAATCTGTGGCCTATTTATAGATGCAAGTCCTGTCTGCTTCCACAAGCCCATGTAGCCAATTCCTTCATGTTTTGCTCGCCTGGGCGAGCTAAAGATATCTTTTTGGGACTTATAGCTTGCCTGGGCTACCAAATTAGCCTTAAGGAGCTCGCCTGGGTGAGCTTAAAACTTAGTGCTGAAGATTTCTTTGGGCTTTGATGGTGTTGGGCCTTGATTGCTTGTGGAACTTCCCTTTTTTTTGCTTTGAACACCCTTTTTCTTGGCTTTATATGCTCGAAACTTCCGGAATCTTCAAACCTAACAAAATGCACCATTAATTTGGACGAATCTTTTCAAAACATAAAATCATAACTTAACTCCATACCACTACAATTTAACTAGGTTTCTAGGGTTAATTTGTAAATAAATTTTACCAAAACAATGGATAAGTGTCATCCCATAAGTCCTATTGTAATAGCTTGAATTCGTAAGCATATGTTTAAGCTTAGATTAAGCATGAATCTAAGTTTTTGGGTTAAGGAATATGATCATGCTTTATAATCCTTTGAAAGATGCTTAAAAATGCAAGTTTTAGGGTTTTCTGGCCTGCGGCGCGACCCACGTGGAGTGCGGCGCGACCCGCGCCATATGTATAAATATACCAATGTTGTCTGCCATCCCAAGTGGGTAGCGTGGATGTCCAAGTGGGTAGCGTGGGAAGTGGCTT